>DWLI01003673.1:0-11572 GCA_018249915.1 Cecropterus dorantes dorantes
TGATTGAAATCAGTTCAGTAGTTTAGGAGTTTAACGCGGACAAACAACGTGACACGTAATTTATATATATTAAGATATTATACATATTATATATTAATATAATAAAGCTGAAGAATTTGTCCGTTTGGTTTAAAGCGCTTATCTCAGAAACTACTGATTTTAAATTGAAATAATATTTTTGTGTTGAATAGTCGTTTGATTGAGGAAGGCTATAGGCTATATGATATACTATGTTTGTTTTTTTTTATGTAGTAGCGGGTGAAATCGCGGGGAACCGCTAGTATTATAGAACAAAAAATCAAACATTCATGCAATCTATCTTGTGAAAACTGTTACACTCGTCCATGGACATCTGTAATCAATCCAAGATATGGTTGGAGTCCTGTCTGAAGTAGACCACGGATATGTACTATTCAGGAATAAGTTGGAATGTTTTACACAAGTGTTTCTACCATACCGCACCTTTCGAAGCAGAACACAGTTACACTGCTAATTAGGGATGTTACGGATATGAAATTTCGGATCTGGATACGGATACTTTTATATTACGGTTCGAATAAATTTATGAAATAGAAAACACAAAGACAAGAATTCTTAGTAACTGACAACGGATCTGAACTATCAGACAGCCGTCAAATTAAATTTATTTTCTTTCTATTAACTGTAATAGATACGGATATAGGAATGAAATTATACCGGTTTCGGTTTCGGATATGGATTTTTTTCGAATTATCCGTTAGTTTCGAATAGTTTCGGTTACGGATATTATATTTTTAAGGAATTTTAAACGTAAAATACAAATAGGTAATAATATGGTTTTATTTGTATGTTATCATTTGCTATTAAAATTAGTCATATCAGTTATTACAGTTACCTAATAAATTTTAAGTGTTATTTACTTAAAACTTAAAAAAAAACATATCACAAAACATATCCGAAAATGACTGAAACTTATATCGCATACGAATACGGATAAATCTTTATTTCGGATATCAGATTGCTTTTGTTACGGTCACGGATCAGATCGAAGCAGGGATGTTATGGAACATCCCTGCTTATGGGTACATTCGACACGTATACTTACACTAAACGTCGCCGCCCATTTCCTACAGATATCTCTTCCTGTCAGCGAGTTCGGAAACCCATACTCCTCGCGCATAATCGCTAGCAGATCGCTGTTAACATACATGAACTATTTAAGTTTATATATAATAGGTACATATACGCATTGTAATGTGATACGAGATTAGAGAATCAACTCACTTCCACGCCCACTTGCGCTCTCTAAACAGCCAGTCGTTCTGTAATCGGATTTGTATGAACGACTCTGTTATGTCTTTTGACCCTGCGAATGAATCATGCGTTTTTCAGAATATTTATTACAATTGTGTGTATTAGACCGTAACATTTTAACGCTTCCTTTAACAATATTAATGTGTTGTTTTAAAAATTAATGCGTCGTTTAATAATATTAATGTGTTGTCTTAAAAACATGACATGCGGTTGTTTCATGGGTTCATCTTCTCAGCGAAAATTACTACTTCCTGTATACATATATAAATTGTAATGTTTTTCAGTATTTTTTCTGGTACAAATCCCTTATATAAAAATATTCACGACCTGCCTTAGTAGTTAAACATATATACCAAGAGGGGTGGTTCCTATTTTCAACTTGTAATTTATTATGTTGCCAATAGCATTTTATACAATATGTTTGTATAATTAAGGTGCCAGTTAATTATTATATATAATACGTTATTAAATACATACTTTGCCATTAGATTTTTATATTATTTTTACTGAGAATTCGCGACTTCCTTATACAGAGACTTTGGGAACTCGTTGAATCGTGACCCACTTTTTAAACATCAACGGTATATTATAAGATTTTTTTTTATTGATTAATATTTAATTTATGATATAATACACGATTGAAACCACGTGAGTAACTTATAAAAAAGTCTAATGAATAAATAGTTATTCATTCGATAGACGAATTGTAGTAAAAAATCAATACTTACATTGAAACTCTGAAGTTTGATCGTCCTTTTTGTCAAAGTTTTTTTTCAGATAATTCTTGGTCGATTTTCGTTCCCTGCTCATGCAATTTACACCTGTATCTGATTCCAACTTCAATAGGTAATCCGGTTCAAACTTTTGAAAGTAGTTCATCATTGCATCATATAGCGCCCATTCAGCGCGCTCAGAACTTTTCTTTAGTTTCAATCGATGTTTCCTCTGTAAATAATTTTTGGTTATTGTTAAAACGATTACGTCTCACTCAAGCTTGAATTTTATTGCAGTTTCTCCGTACGTGTGGCTTACTTGAAAGGAAAAGCATCCATGTAACGATAAGATGCAACTGGCATTTGAGAATTGTCCTCAGTAGGTACGAGTTTATTACGTTTTCTCAAAGCAATTACCCTTTAGGTTTGCCCATACAATGATATATGGGCCAAAATCATACTAACTCGTCTCAGGCCCGTGTGATAAAAAATCCTTATTTTATGTAGGTATATTTAAGTTTGGCAAACGAACAAATAATCTCAAAGTGTCTCTCCCAAATGTTTAAGTGGTTGCCGATATGATATTTCAAAATGATTTAGAGTCTATACAAATTTTTAGTAACAATTCCACAAATGTTTGAGCGTGTCACAGGAATTATATAAAACGTCAATATTCAAATTAAGATTCAGTTAACATATGAAAAATCATGATCTGAGTAGCATAGCTTAAGGCGTTAATAATATGAATAAATGCTTACATTAAAAGTTATTCTTATATGCTGCCACAATCCCTTTATATCCTGAATGCAGCAGTCTAAAGGAAGGTCTTCTGATCTGAGTAATTTTTCCACTGCCCTATAAAATTATTGTGTATTAGTAACAATCGATATTTTACATATTAAAGAAAAACAAATCTATGTATTATTAAGCACTGCTGCACATGTTTTTAGGGTGTATCCTTCATGTATCAATATGTATCGTTATCGTTTTCGTATATCAATTTAGAATGTCGAATACTTGTCGAATGTATTTTATCGCGGTATTCGCGTTAAGGAAAATAATTTTCTTATAAGTATATACATATATATATATTTATATATACATATGTTTATACGAGGGTCATAAATTAGCACAATAATTACTAAGTATACATAGTAAAATAGAAAAAGAGTTAAAGTAATTCAATACATTCCTAAAATTTCAAATTATATGAGTATATCAATATTGCAATTTATACGTCCTGTTGTTTTTATAAGTCTGATATTTAATCATATATGTATTATGAATAAAGTAAATAATTATTTAAATAATATTGTATGATATACATTAAATATTCATATTCATAATATCAGGTATATTCAAAGCAAATAAAGGAAGGAAAATATATGTTATAGAAACAGAGACAACAAAATGGTAAAATAAAGTGTAAGTCATTTTCCTCAGCTGCAAGTGATTCTGGGCTGTAACAATTTATTATTAATAGATTATTTATCTGTTATAAAATACAGAACTTTGGCTATATCTTTGTTAAGGGGGAGTCGTACAGTACTGTTCTGCAAAAAAAGGCCATATCTCTCTGTTTTTTTTTTCAATCAATGCTGAGGATCGGGAGGAGATCAATAGACTTACTCAACAAAAGCATAGGATGATTTTTTATGTAACAAAATTAACATATTAAAATTTAAATGTATCAAATTAATATGCACAGTGTCAAGCAATAACTTAAATTTGTGTTATAACACAATATTTTTGATGTTGAATTTTCTTAATGATTTATAAGTAAAAATCAAAAGATTAATATGAGAATGTCAACCCTTACTTCCATGTGCTCCTATAATCAAGGTTCTTATCTTTTGCTTCACATATACTGGTAATAAGTTTAAGACGCCATTCATCAGCCCCTAAAAAATTTAATTAAAAAATAAATCATAATGAAATTGCAATATTTTTTACTGCCAAAGTACATAGGTAATGCAGTACCATATTTAATAGAGCTATTTTAAATAGAATCTAAATTATAGTGTAGAAATATTAGTGGTGGCTTATTCTTTCAAGAATTAAAGTGAATGCGTAATCTGCATAAAATTAAAAGTAAATTTTGACTTATAGCTGCACTTCCTGTGGAATAAGGTCATAAGCGACTTTAACAAGCTTTTAATTTTGTTTTCAAGTTAAAAAATGTTGTTTTTTTTGCCATATTCCTTAGACTACTACAACATAATCCTTGTATTATGGTGCATTCCTCATAGATTATGGTGATCTGCAAAATTTGCCCTTTAAACATTGTGCCCCAGGTAATTACCTCTCCAGTTAGACTCTATGACACTGCCCCCTCATAATAGAGAAAGAAGTAAATACTCACAAGACTCATATTTGTCCAATATTGTTGTCCTTCCAAAAAGCTTTTCAAACATCTTGTAATATTTCCAGCTTTTATTTTTTGCTTTCTTAGCTATTTTATATGTCTGTAAGTGTTTGAATTATTTTTAACAATGCAATTGAAGAAAGAAACACTTCCAAGTAACATGTTACAAACCTCACATTTATATTGCAAACAATTTAAATAAATCAAAGGGAATAATTCCCAAACAGTGCTACATGAGATTGTAATTATATGGCAGCATAAGCTGAGTCCTTTCCTTGCTTTTGTAATGTATTTATTATTATTTTTTGTAATGTATTTATAATTTTGTTGCTTTTTTTGTAATCTAATTATTATTTTTATTTTTTTTAGTGTTTGCTTTTTTTTGTTACAATAAATATTTTTAGGCAATAAACGAGTTTATTTTTATTATTTATTATAAATTGTTTATCGGACAATGATAATAAGTTAACAATCAGTAAGGAGCAAAAAATAAATTATGCTTACATCATACATGTAAGACCACTTTTTCCTCACATGATTAATGGTCATCTCATCTGGAAACCCATTCTCCATGAGGATTTTGTAAAATTCCCTGCATTAAAAAATATGTACACTCAAAATATTTGTAAATGTGTAACAATATAATAGCGTATCATATCAATGTATGGGAGAAACATATCATACGTTAATTAATTGATAGATTGATTCTATCGATAATTATGATGTTTTTCAATCATATTTAAGCAACCATAATTAATACCTAATTTACTAACCCCCAGGGTTGCTTCTTTTTCTTGAATATGCAATCATGATCGATACGAAATTGTATAAGGCGTTTGTTTAGTTCTGGAGTCCCTGGAAATAGTAGAAACGATTAAAATACGTACTATGTTATGTTTCATAAATCTCTTAATTTACTCACAAATAAAAGCTTTTTCCTCCATTGCATGTATAAAAGTTACGACTACTTTCTTTACTGTCTATTTGTATCGCACATTAAATTGAGTTATTCGAAAATGAAAATCAAATGATAAAACAAAAAAGCCAAAATAAAACCAATTCCTAAATTCCTATATTGACAGTTTAGACACATTTGACAACAATACATTAAAACCACAGACTAAGTCTTGGTATTGGTTTTGGTGAGATCTTGCGGTTAGCAAAAGCAGAAAACTGCACACAGCTCGGATTGACCGTGTCCCTGGGAAATTTAAAGCGGTCATGTACATAAAATTTCTTACTTTTTGTATTAAAGCTAGTAAATTTTATGTTCCCACATTTTTTTTATTTTTTATTAAATCTAATTATTCTTCACACTTAGCAATAAGAATTAAGGTTACAACGAAAGATAGGTTCGAGCAATAAACCATATGAATAAAATTAAGTCAGTGCCAGTAAAAAAGGCTAAAAGACATAAATTTTGATTCTGCATATTGTTAGTGTCAATACTGTCACCGTGAAGGCTGTCAAAATAATTCATAATCTATTTTCAGTTTTCACGTGGTTTCGCTAATTGTACGCTTTTCGTATCGTTCGGTTGAACTCGACTTTCTTCAACATGTGTTCTAAATTATACTATAACACGATGTAGTTACGATTTTAAACCAGGAAAATGCATCGTTTGATTTCAGCAAGAAATTTATATCAAAGTAACATTCATGGGATTACTTTACCATCAAATAATACCCTAAAAAGTTTGTCGCCGGTCTCACAATGTTCTTTCTGTCGCAAAATCTTCTTAGCGGAACATTATACAGGTAACATTTTATGTGACTGTTAATTTGTAGAGTGTACGTGTTACAAAGTTAGGTAAACTTACAATGTTTTTATAAACATAACCTCTTACGAGTTGCATAACGTTTCGCGTTAGTTCCAGGGAATACTTTTCTCGTGCGACATCAATCTACGAGAACGGCTAACGCTGTGAAGTCTGTTAAAAAGAAATCCAGGCATAAGTCTTACAAGAAATATGGCGAAGTGATGGAAGGTTGGTTGTTTGAAAACTATATTTTTAAGCTAAATGTTTACGTTCGAATATAACCTACATTTTCTTCGTTATTTCAGTGAATGAGAGTAGTATGACGGAAACGAAAGTGTCTATAAGTAAATTGTATGCTAAACATCTATCTAAGTTGGCATCCAGCCCAGTATCCCTTGGACAGCTACACCAATTGACCACGAAACCATTGAAGAAATCACCCATTGATGAAGTTGATCCGGAACTACTTAGAACTGTAAAGGAGAAAATATTAAAGAAAAATTTACCTTCAACCTCTTCGGAAATCAATTTGGAAGATGATAAATGTGCCCTCATATTTACTAGTCACAAAATATCAGCACTAGAAAACAGATGCAAAACTAAGCAATACATAGACATGGTGAAGGAGAGCTATTATAATTTTAGAAAGGCTACACTTTATGATCAAAGGTTGCAGGATCTGAGATATGCTATTAATGAAGGTGTGACCCAGGAGTTTGATCTAGAACCCATTGATGTGAAAGATGGGAGCCCGAGGTCATTACCAAAGAGCCCACATGCAGTATTTAGAGAACTATTCGTAGATAATAATCAATTAGATAGATATGATAGAGAGCTTTTTAACCACCTGTCTAGTTTGCAGTAAGTATAAATTGGTCAAATTATTGATTTTTTTTTCTTTTGTTAAAATCTTAATTCTGTGTTGTGACTAGACTTCAGATTGATAATCTTATCAGCCTGATTTAGCTGGTTTACAGGTTTCAGGTGACAATTAACAAGGTTTCTTTTATAACATTAAGGTAGCAAACGAGCATGCCATGCACCTGATGGGAAGCAGTCACTGTAACCGATGGTGATTTTAAAGCAACTTAATATATAGAACTGGTTCTGTCTGATATTATTATTCTTATCATTATTATGAAACTAAAATATTAGTATTATTGAATTATCATCTATTCAATAATAATAATCAAAAATTCATACCAAATTGTTCTTTTTACACATTTATTGTAATCTAATACTATTTTTCTGTAGATATCAAGGCATACCTCATCCTGCTTTAGATGATATATGTGAGGACAATTTACACACAGAAATTGACACTAAAGATGACCTGGAATTAGAAAATGAGAGACAGCATATTGAGAAGACTTTAAAAGTAAAAAAAGCGTAAGTACATAATGATAATGTTATTATAAACTTAAGTATTACTATTAATTGGTACAACAGACAAAGCCTTTTTAAAGCTTTTAAAAGTAAACTAATACAGACAATATGATGATAAATAAAATTATTTATTAATCCTTTATTTATTTGCATTCTGTATTTGGGATTTTCTGTGTGAATACTTCTATAAATATAGATGAGTCTAGAACTCAAAAAAAAGCACTATTTATATTCATTTATCCATGATTGGTGAAGAAAGTATCACATAAATATTTGCTATGGAGATGAATTTAATGTATTAAGATGCTGCAGAAATATCTTATTCACAAAAAAACAGCTTTAATGAAGCTGAAAGTGTAATCTTAGGAGACTGATTTGAATGCAGCAATTATTTACGTATTTTGTATTATTGAGTGTGTTCGTGACATTTGATTGTTGTTTACTCTGCATTTCATTCTATTCTAACACAAGGAGATAAACCATGTCTAGACAATAGCTTCGTGCTTTTACATTATTCCTTATTACTCAAAATTTTCATAATTCATAGCAATTGAGAATAAAATAATGTTTAAAGTATAATTTTGAAGCAATAAAACAAAAATTGTAAATAAAAATATTCAAACTATATTTAAATGTGATACATATACACACTATGATACAATATCAATAACCTTATAGCCAACAAGCGATAAAGCAGAAGAAGAAGAAACAGCGCGAGAAGCGTCGCGCGGCGCAGGAGCTGAGCATGAAGCAGGACGCGCGCGAGCTGGCGCGCTGCAGCAAGCAGGCCGCGCTCGACCGCCTGCTGGCCGCGCATCTGCAGCTGCTCTGCTCGTTGCACATGATCAGCGAGGTGGGTACGTTTAGGGCATGAGGGAATGTACTTGTACTACGTGACCCTTACAGGAGCTAGAAGTATCCTCAAAATACCATGCTTCGTCACTAGGTAAAAAGGGTGAGGTTTAGGTCTTTGTTACGTATCCAATGGCCTAATCGTTCTATAAATGCCTTCTATTTATATTTATTTATTTATTTATATATAACAACATCTACATGTTGTTCCTATGCAATAAATTACCAATAACTTAAAGCTTACATAATAATATATGTCTTTTGTTTACGACAATATCAAATATTCTAAGAAATAATAGCCAATTAAAGTATTTTTTAGAGTTACGCCAGTTAGACGAGTTATCTTGCATATATAAACATCCTTATCACACTACTTCTGCAGGGTAATCTGGTCATTGTTCCAATTAGATAAGTTACATCTCTTAATATATGTCATACATATATATTTCATACCTAAAAATCATATAAAATATTTCTGAACAACTGCATGTCAGATGATATGATAGAAAAGAAAAATGGTAATTTTCTAAATTAGTATTTTTATTTCCATACAACAAAAGCAAAACAAATAAAAGTTTTGCTAAACACCAATTATTTCATTTATGTGGTATTTTTATTTAGATTATTTAATAATTTACTCTCAATGTTTATGTTGCAGGGTCGCCAAGTATTGCAATATTATAGACAGAAAAGTACAAGGGCAGATCAGCCCAAAATCACCGATGTTAAAGTCTTCAATACATTAATGCATGGACATGCATTTAAGGTAATTTTTTGTTTTTGTATTAAAATCATTAAATATTAGTAAATTATCTAGTTGGCAATCCTATTAATTTTTTTTTTTAAATCCAGAAATATTAAATCTACCTTGTAACGCTTTAGGTCAGGGTCATGTATGGAGCATGCACTAATGGGTTATATTTAATACATGAAGGCTCTGTTGCTGTAATAATTATAAACGCTTTCTACACTCACATAGCCCCACACTAGGATTTCTCCTGTGTCATGGGTACTATTGACACATAAATACGAATACACAAATACCCAGACCCAGAATAGAATCTAAATTTATCATTTAGATGTCTGTGTGGCCGAGGATCGAACCCGGAATCCACTGCGTATCAGACCGGTATGGTGACCGTTCTGCCACGCGGGTCTTCTGCTATATTATTATTAATGTGCTACCACAATGGCGCCTATATTCGTAATCGATCTCAAAGAGGATTTCCAAACTTTCTGATGGCGATAGTTCTTGACAGTAAAATTACCACTCCTTGATTAGATTGGTTAACTCAAATGGTACAAGCAAGTTGCCTGTGTAGGTTACATAATAAATTGCTTTATAATTTTCAGGGTAATCTGGAAGGTACAACAGAGTTGATGTCGTTCATGTCGGAAGACGGGGTGGAACCTAACGCGCAGACTTACGCAGCCTTGTTCGAGTGTGTGGAAAGAAGCAGTGTAGAAGACAAGTTCTCAGTATTAAGTGACTACAAACAGAAAATGCTAGAAAAGGTTTGTTTGTGCTATAAATTTGGTTGGTTTTGTTGAAAGTAATTTAAGAAAATATTTAAAAAGATCATGTGTATGGATTTTGGAAAAATGAGTGGTTGATTTCTGGGATTCGATCATGGACCCTCTACTGAGAGGCCCAGTTTCAATCGTTAGGTAGCTCTTACATACTATAATGTAATTTTTAAAATTATTTATCAGGATATCTCTTTAAACGACTTACTGGACAAGACGCAGTTTCAATACGACCAGCAAGAAATGGTGCTTAGGGCTGTTCGGCGCTTGCAGCCTGACTTCGAACCACAGTACACCCCGCCCTTGCTGGACTACGACTGCCCCCTTTTAGAAGATCTAAAGTTAGACAACCTAGAAAACAGAAAAGGATTGCTAATATCTCCAGCGGAGAATCTCCTAACATTAGAAGAATTGAAAATGAAGGGAAAGGAACAGTTGGCGATGGAAATCAACGGGGAAATTGAAGTGGAAAACATCAGTGCGACGAACAAGGAATTGCCGTCTGTGAACAAATATGTAAGACGGGTTTTCCATTATAGTGTTCTGAGAAAAGTAAATACACAATAATGGAGCATCTTTCTGGGACATCTTTTTCTACCTACTCTTTCTCATTTATATTGCTAATAGACAGACATTTTTGCCTGTTTTCTATTTTTATATATTATAAATATAATTAAAAATAAATAATTTCTAACAAAAACAACCACATATAACAAAAATCAAACATTTTATTTTCTTACAAATACGTAATCTCTTGATGCTTAATTGCAACTGTAGGAATTATATAATTTGTGCAACTAAGGTCTCAAAGTAGCTTTAAATCAATGTTATTGACTTTATTTTCTTATATTCCAGAGGGAGAAACTCCAGGAAGCCGAAAGTGAATGGCGAACCGTGATCAAGGAAGCGTTTACCCGCAACCTGAGCACGCTGAGGTCACGTAGCAGCGCGTCACACACCGCCATCACGTTATACCCCTATTTGAAGGTTTTGGACGTATGTACACTGACTCTACTTGCTTTACCCGTATTAGTTATACTGCTACTATCACCTTGTACCCAAACTAACTGACTCTTCACTTTACTCCTGCATTTACGTAATGTTTTTTTTACAGGCGGACCAATTTGTAGAGCTGATGATGATTGAAATTCGAAAATTGATAGATGGCAGCGAATCGTACAGTCCTACACTGAAACTTCTCCAGAGGGACCTCGGCACTCAAGTTTACCAAAAGTAAGTGTCGATGTTCTGTAACTCGTCAAGAGATGACGCTTCTGCCTGCTGAATCATGTTACCGGAGTTAACATCCTGCATATATACAACCTCCGAGATTTCGCTTTCCCAAAGTCACTTTTGATATTTTAAGAGGACAGCCACTTCCGAGGCTTGATGCCATAACCTGGCGAGAGATGTCCCATTACCACATATTATATGTAGGTCATTTCACATTGCAGAACGCCATTATATTTACATCTTGCACATGGAAATTTGTCATTATACAAGTTTGTATAATAAAAGGGTATATGTATGTACTCGAATATGCGTAATATTTATTGTCTTGGGTACATACACTTATGCTCGAACATAAGTACGTAAATGTACGTCTTGTTGGCGCACGTCTATTTCACGTTAAAATTGAGAGCCGTTTGTAACAAATTTACAATTGTTTTTTTATTG
>DWLI01003674.1:0-11571 GCA_018249915.1 Cecropterus dorantes dorantes
CATAAATAAAATCGCGGACAATACCTAGTTTTCTAATATTTTCTACTTCTTACGAAATACAATCTGTTGACGTGCACCAGACCGACACGAAACCTTTTGTATAGCGCCGACTCTACCAATAACACCAGTTTACAAGTATGAGTGTGTTGCTTGAAAGACCGCACTATTGTGTAGTTTTCTTTAGCGAATGAACTTTCAAGTTTTAAGCTATCAAAGCACGAGAAAAAGGCACTGACCACAACAAATGTTAATGAAAGAACCTATTCTTTGTAAAAAAATACTTCACCATAGATCACACGTAAATTCATTCAGCAAAAGTAATAGGATATTGATGTTACTTAGAAGATTGTAGCGGTATGTAACAATGGAACATTTTTTTTGATAACTAGATTATTCCCGCGGTTCCGCACGCTTTTGTCACGTTTACATGATAATGAGTATTCCATATGTTAATCCAGGACATTAACTATATGTGTGCCAAACTTCAGTGAAATCCGACCACTAGTTTTTACGTGAAAGAATAACAAACACTCATAGATTCTCTCAAACTTTTACCTTTATAGTATAACTAAGCAGTGAGATTCAAAAGGTGTACCTGATCTATAGGCAATCCAAATAAATCCATACATATAACAAAAATGAAAGGTCCGAATGTCTGTACATTGTATATATTTGCAAAAAAGATAACTTGGAAGTCGGAGAATAAAAGAAGAATAAGTACTTATCACATAATAGACATTGTAAATTTTATTTTTTATTTTATTTTCATAACTCTTGTCTTTCTGTTTATCCGCATGTTTGAATTACATCAAATCACTGTACTGATTTTAATGTAATTGATTGATATTATACATAATATGTATAACTCATATCTTGAGATAACATAATTATAGTCTTTATTTCATTAAAATCCATTTGCTCTATCAAATGATATTACTAATTAAGAGAGGATAATTACCTTTCTAAACTCGGTCGAGTACGCGGGGCATAGCTAGTAATTAACAACGTCTAGTCAGTTCTTTGTTTAGATATTTCTATCATTAAAAATGAATATGAATTGTACAGACAGGATGTCGACGAACTCGATTTGGTTGCCTGATTTACACAGCCTACATAGCTTTTCCGTAGTGAAAAATTGTACCGACTACCTACAGGTTAACGTTCTAAAATCTAATGTGACCGTATCTTGATCATGATAAGGCAGTAATTTTTACATATATTGAAGTTTATTGCACATACATTATCATGGAGAAATTCGCGTCACATACGCAGTGTTTAATTAGCGCTTATTTTGTAATAAAACAAATAAGATATACCTGATGTTTATATATGGATTAATTATGTATCATATCTACGCAATAATAAAATTAATAAATAAAAATTTTACTATAACTGTTCAATGTACGTACTTACATCCTACCAGCCCGTATGTTTTCAAGTGGACACGCGCCTTTTACGAGATACTTCACCAATGCGACAAGCGGGTTTATAAGTCCCTGAAGTAAATTAAAAGTTTTGGCAAGTGTTCAAAAGGGTGGGTGAGGGATCCTTACCATTGATCTGTCTGTCTGTGAGGGTGTCGTCCTCCTCCCACCAGGGCTGTTCCTGTATCCTGCGCACCGGCTGTCGGTCGAAATTTCCATAGTACTGAAACTCCATCGCCGACACTTTACCATAACTTTTTATTCACTACGCAATGTTTTGGCTAAATTCGCACAGGACACACACCACGCCACCGTAAGCGTTAACACGATACTGATTTGTCATTAACTCTGCCGGCTAAATACAAATGAGATAAAACTGACACGACCGCTACTTACTAAGTAGTAACCTCTGACGAGTTGTTAATCTTTCGCTCGTAGTTTTCATATCCTGAACGCTAATTAAAGCTGAGAGTCGCCTATTCATAGATTATTTTTTTTATTGAGAAAAAAATAAATACCCACTTCTCGTCTTAAAACCATTTACCTATTATAAATATTGATAAACTACCCTATTCCTTCCTCTCACTTGTGTAGTTATTTTTTTGTTGAAATATGTAATTTCATTGAAAAGTTCTCGATATAATTATGACATGTGTTAAAATTGTGCTATGAAATTCAAAAGGATTTGAATTCTTTAGTAAATCACTTAGCGAAAGAAGAGGCTTCCAGGGCTGCTGGAAGAAATATTAGTTTAAAATAAGTAGATAGTTTTACGTACGTCGTACTATATTTTATGTCCGTATTTTTATAATAAAGTGTACAGAAACTTATAAATAAATAAAGAAGAATGTATTATAGTCCTCTTTATAAGTAAAGACTTATTAATAAGACCGTACATAGGAAACGTGAGAACCTTAAAATTTCCATGTACATTCTTGTACGAGCTGTTGTTGCAGAGACATGCATGTTATTGCCTGCTGTACCAACTGACTGACTCTCGAATATTGCCCCTACGTGGCGTGAACAACCATCGGCAAACACAATCAGGCGCTTGCACAAATACAGGCGCTAGGCGTGAACTTAATTTGAAATGGATAGTACCGTGATCTCGTACAGTTTAAAAGTTTAAATTGTTCTTCGATGTATTTACATGTGTCTTTATCATATTAGTACATCATTGCTACGATAGTTTTGTTGGTTTGTGTTGTGTACTCTATGTGGTTAGACTCCGGCAGCTGCACTGCCATACCTATTTCTGCTTAAAATCAACATTGATAAGCGCTGGTGTGTTTTGGTATGAAGGGACACATACTTACCTGAAGTATTCATATTTAGTCCTTAGAATTAGCAACGAATCAGCGACCAACCTCAGGTTATTCTTTAACCTCTTTTCTTATCTGGGGTTGATTATAGATGTCCATGGACGGCAGTAGCTACTTACCATCAGGTGAACTATAAGTTAGTTTGATAACTCACTATTAAAAAAATGTAGCAGTCAGGGTTACTTTACTTTTAGCAAAAAAAACTGCACGATTATAGTTTTTAAGTAGTCACAGTTACATTAGTATCAAATACAAATGTTATGAAGTGTATACATATTTTGTAAACACAAGTGTAACTAGCGTAAAAACAAGTGTAACTTCTATGCTGATGTAATCTTATCTGCTTAGAAATATACTGATAGTTTTTTTAATATTTAATTTTGGAAAGTTATCTTTGGCTCTAAATTAAACTGAACTGATTGAATGAGACATATTAGAATTATTTAGGGTAGAAATTTGGCGGCAAATAATCAAACTCCCACATAATTACCTAATTATGTGTTTGATTATTGGAGTTTCATTATCTGCACCTGCACATAAAAGTTAATTAACTTATGGTAAAAATAGATTAGTTTAATTTATTATTTACGATGACGTAAACATTTTAAGACGAAAAGTAGGTATTTGTCTTTAAAATAAATACATTCCAGCTTTAATCACATAAAAATGACATCCTAATTATTCGTTACGTTACTGTGCTCAAATTTAAGCAAGTTTACTTAACTTTTTAGAGACAAACATTACAATAATATATGATCTTAGGTAGTACAACATGGGGTTTTAAAAGCTGTTAAGCCTCGCAGACGATACCATTTACTAAAAAGGTGTACTAGTGATGGTTTACACTAAGCACCCAATATATAGAACCCATCCTTGATAACTCTATGGAAAATAACTTAGTAGGCATTTTTCGAAAGCGTAATTTATCCCGCGTGAAACGAATACACTATACCTATTCTAGATATTTCAAATAAGTATATCTTAGTTCAATATGAGTATTTACATACTGAAACTTCCAACATGGTTAATACATTAGCACTTCGTCGCTTATTAATACTCTACGTAGCAAACTTATTGATACAAAATATTTAAATAAATCAAACTGCTTAAGTCAAGTTGCAAATATTTTTATTGGTATGACGCAAGTTTAAGATCATTTGTAAATGTTTCCGGTTATAACATGCTTTGGTATGAATTTAATTAATATATTTAATTAAAAATAAAATCACCGTACCGTTAATATTGTAAAAAAGTAAATTTTGTTAATATAAAAAACATAAAAGTCATTTCAATTTAATTTTATTGGATCTGTTCTACCCATTTATTTTGTAGTGAGGAACTAGGAAATTGAAATATTTTTATTTGCTTGAGGAAGGAGCCGCTAATACTAATTTAATATGCTAATAGGTATTTATTAGTATATATTGTACAATTTATTATTATACTAGTCGACCCGACTGACTTGGTCCTGTCATGTGTATAAGTTTTGAATTTGAATTGGCAAGACTGACAGTTATTTTTGTAATTTGTTATTTTTGTCCAAATTTCATCATTTTTATTTTTATAATAACCGTCCAATAATAAATACAATAAAAAAGAATTATCGAAATCGGTTCAGCCTTTCACGTTTTCGTTTGAAACGTTTCACGTTTTACGCGTGATAAAGGAAAATCTATATACGATGTATATACGAGTAGATAGATGGTTCGAATACTTGCCTTAATTGTAAGTGTAGTACGATTTGTAATTAAAAAAACTAATGTCAATTGATAGAGTTAATAAAAAAATACCTACTAAATATTTCAATATTAAATTCAGTGTTTTTTTAGTACTAGTAGAGTTCATTTTTAGATGTGGCTATCATACGTATTAACTAGAAATCTATTTATATTGCGATTTTATTTAAGGACTCAAACGCAAGATCTTTACAAAAAGAAGTGTATTCACTTCATCTTTTATTTAAAACAATCATTTTCCTGTAATCTCACTATTATTATTTGTTTACAGACCTTGTAATGTGGATGTATTGTATAGTTAAGAAAATATTTTAAAGCGGCCGAGATGCAAGTGGATCACCTTCAGTAACCTTCCTGCGGTTATCGAGGTTCAGTTATAAGGTTCAATAACCCTTGTATTGTATTAAAGCTACAATAATAAACGAGCTATTTATCTCACAACACATCTATAGTAATAAATAAAAGAAGCTGTCTGTAATTTCAAAATAAGTGTCTGTGTTTTTAATATATAAATTCGCATGTGGACCGCGCTAAAACGAAAGAGGTCAATATTCTTGCCTAGGTAACCGAAGAAGCAGGCATTTGATCTACTGAATAGTCTAGGAACGGACTTCATTAAAATAAGCTAATATCAAGGCTTTCTGGGTAATAATAAACGAAATAGCGTGCGCGAGCTGATTTGGGTGGAGATAACTGCTACACTTGTTATACTTGCTATAGTTTTAGGCTGTCTGGACGGACTGTCTCGTCGGTAGTGAAAGACTATTTACCAAATATTGTTGCAGCGAATCGCAACAAGATACCTACCATCGGCACATTATTCCCAACAATCTCAAATCGAATCTTTTAACACTTATTTAAACACGTATTTAAACAATGTCAAACTTACGGGAATGTATTGCACATTTAAAAAATAACCTGATTTGCATGATTGTCCAGTAATCTCTTTCGATTGAAGACTGGTTTGGAGATCAAGACCTTTAAAAGTTTGTTAGATCAAAAGCCAGCCACATAGTCATTAGCATAATTAACTAACATACACTGGTTAAAGAGGTCACTGATAAAGATTCTATTGTATTAGATCATGTCCTGATAAAATTATAACGCTCATTAGACCGGAAAAATTAGAAATTGAAAATCATCTCTTATAAATTTAAGTTAAAATTTATACTTGTCTTCATTAAAAGTAAAATAAATAGTTACTCACAAAACACGCAAGATAGTTTTTTTTTTTAATAATTGAATTAGTTACAACTTATTACTCATTAAGGGATACAAAATAAAATTGCTAGTTACAGGAAAAATCTGGGCTTATCTTATCAGGAAAAATATGCATTTTAATTTATAAGTTTGGGAAAACCTAAGATAAATCAGGTATACGTTTAATTTTATATGCACATGTCTTATATTCAATTAATTTAAAGAAATTTTACGAAGGTCACATCTCCTTATGGATAAATAAAGCAAAAAACTCAGGACAAACAAAGAAACTGCTTATTTAATGGTTAAAACTCATAAGAAAGGAAATTAAATAAGTTGTAAACCTTCTGAGAATAAACTTAACTAAAATCAAATTGAATAAAATTAAAACTCTTTTAAAAATGCGCCGCAATTCTACGCAAATATTTGTGGTAATTAAACATCGGCGAAAAGAAAAGTGTTGTCAACACAGGAACCATTTTTATTTGTTTATCAAACTCAGTCTCTGTTTACTTCGAGTGTCAATGTCCTAAGTGATTTTCCTAAAGCATCATGAAAACGGGTATGTACTTTATACGTATAATGGACAGGTACTCACGCTAGTGTTATAGTACCACCCATACATTGCAGTATGTCTAGTTAATAATCTACACAAGGTTCACTTTCAGTACGTTAGCCGAATTTACAGCGAGAACACCGCGATCGCCTGGCTGTTTTCGGAACACTGACTGCGTTATAGATAATTTGAACAGTTTTGAGTACACTGTAGCCTTAAGCAAACTGCGACGTAGAGTGATAATTTTTTACATTAGCCTGTAAACGTCACATGCTAAATACTTAATTCCTTATTGATAAGTCATGTAGGTAAGCTGTATGTTTGCATAACCTATTTATACTTCCCTCTCATATCGCAGCACTAAACGAACTTCTATTTAGTTCACTAACTGAAAGAGGAATAATACCTAAATAGAATTGGAGTTATACAAAAAAAACTACATGTTTCCATTTTTGCATAGAAATAAACCGTGTTGACGTCACTTACGATCTGAATACTTAGATTTAGTAGTGATCTTTGAGATGTATACCTACATTCACTGTTCTTTACACGAGTAAAGAACAGTGAAAGTCGGTATTTTTTTATAGTATGGAAGTAGCAAATGAGCATGCAGTCCACCTGATGGTAAGTAGCTACTGCCACCCATGGACATCTGTAATCAACCCTAGGTAAGGTCAAAATCTCACTCAAGGTAAGCCACGTAGCCACGGCCAAATGCCTCGGAAAAGTAGGTATGTCTCCCTTACCACACATTTAAGTTATGCGATATGTGAGGAAATTATTCGTATATTTTCTATCAATCACAGATGTGTCGCTACTCCCGAGAACTAAGATGGTAGCCTCACATAAGTCAGCAGCCACACTCTTCCACCGAAACACAAGAACTGCTTCACGTTAGAAATGGGTGTGTTTTAGTAAGGCGTTAAAACAATTACTGCGTATATATTCAGAACTAGTTGTGCACTGAGATTTCATCCACACAAACAAATATAGCGTGATGTGATATAGACTATAGCCTTCCTCGATAAATTTACCATTTAACACAAACAGATTTTTTCAAGCATTCCAGTAATTCCTGAGATTAGCCCGTTTACCCAAACAAACTCTACTGCTTTATAATATTAGCATAGAAGTATATAGAATTATATATGTAAACATGTTGACGGATAAAGCTCAAAACTGCACATATGAGTAATGCAGATTGTTTAATTGAAACGCTGCTAATTTAATGATTTACGTAAATAATATTCAAGTAACACTATTACAAAGTTTATACTGTCCGTCAATTAATCCGTCTGTCGACCCTGTACTGTCTGTCGACGTCTGTCTACTCGTGTGAACTACTTTAATACGGTAAAGTAAAAAGTAACTAAAGATATCCCACATAATATTTGTGATTGTAACGTATGTCTTCATACTTAGTAACAAAATAAGAATTAAAGAGGTTACTTGCAAAAACTGGTAAAACGGGTAAAACCAAAAAATTTTGAAGAAACACTTTTATGAAAGAAGTAGCGGATGATCATGCAGTCCACCAGATAGTAAGTAGTCACTGCGGCTAATGGAGTGTCCATTAGCCGCATGAGAAGAAGAAAAAGACCATGCAGTATATCCAGGTTAGTGGCTACTGGCGGCCACGAACTCTTGTAATCAACGCTAGATACGATAAAGTAACCCACACATGCATTGCTATCCTTAAGGATTAAGTTGGAACGTCTGGGATAAGTATAAATCCTTTACGACACTCTTTAAACCAGAAAACAGCCGTTCTTAACACTGGTTTTATAAGGCAGAAGTATATAGGTGTGGCGGCGATGCTTTTGTAGCCGAAGCACAAAGGCCTCTACCACCTTTAAACTATGACCAACCCCATGTAGAAAAGAGGTTATACCTGTAGCCAATCACAGATGCATTGCATCTACTGAGGACAAAAACAGTCGCCTCGTATAGAAATCAACCAGACACACAATTCCAGTTTTGGTTCTAACTCCATTCACCTTCGTAGTTAATAAAAAAATAAAAAAAATAGTATTAAAATAACAATGTATAGCGCACACGAAAAACGAATGATTTTATCACAAATTTTATGATCAAACAATGATTATATTAGTGAAGGGCAAACTAATAAATTTAGATGTCTTTCAGACAACCTTTGAAACAGCAAACAGTAGTAAAGAGGAAAGCATATACGAATGATAAAAAAAACCGTTAAAGTAGGTACAATAAGTATATCCCTGTAGTTTCAAGACCAGCATAGGGCTACGATACTCTGTCTGTCGTAAGATTCGACTAAAAGGGACTTTCGGGGATGCGGATGGCAAGGGTGGAAACTCGAGCCACCCAGCCAGCGACCCTGCGAAGGATATCAGTACGTGTGGTAGCATGACATCGTAAACAGATAAGGCGCCCGACAAGGCAACGCGCTCTGAGGACACCGGATGCATTCTCTAGGAGACCGAGACCCATAGAGAGGTCTTTAGTGGGTAAGAATCCCACATCGCGTCACGTCGACGTGGGAGTGGCGCCGGATATCTTTTGAAGGTTTCCCCCTCGAAAACAAAAGAATTCATATTGAATCGAATATTTTGCAAAAGGTGAATTTTTTGTTACAACGTTGCTTTATATAGTTTTCAAGATAAAAATGAGGGTGTGATTAGTTTATTTTTTTGAAGACTGAAGAAGCAAACGAGCGTGCAGTCTACATGATGGTGAATGATAAGTATTTACAAACGGTATCGTTTACTCGAACGTATTAAAGTACTTCCCATAAAATAAATGAATAGGTTGATAATAAATAGTTTCGTAGATAGATGAAGCCTTTACTTTCAAGCAAAAAAATACGAGATAAAAATCGACTTTGTGTTAATCGAATTAGTGTTTGAATACGTCTTTCTCTAGATAAATGTATACAAACACCCGAAAACAGCAGACGTAAATTAATAATTTGCATTTCAGTTACCCATTACTAATGAGCTACATACAAGCAATTCGTCTGTATTAGAATATGTCGAGAGATTAAACTTAATTTTACACGATAAGATAAAGAACACCACGACCCATTTTTTTCTTAAAAATATGGTGGTTCTTAATATGTCTAAATTCAAACATTCTAGACCTATGTATTATTTAAAACTCTCCAAGTAAAGATTGTCAATGCTAAATGAGAACAAGTGCTGATTGGTCAAGGTTTGAGTATTGGGCAGTTTAATTTTTGGATGTGGGAAGCAAGCAAAACTAATATGTGTCATTTTAATTTAAGGGTAGGGCAATGTGCCTATGTATGATCGTCTTTAGACTGTAAAGAGTCCTGTCCTATGTATTGCAGTTACAGATGTCCAAAGAAAACAAGGGCCATGTACAACAGATATTTGTTACACCCGCATGTTTGTATATGCTTTATATGACAACTAGGTGTGCTACGCGGTTTTACCTACTACTAAATAAGAAAAAACCAAATAAACATAGCGTGATGTTATATAGCCTATAGCCTTCTTAAATAAATGGACTATTCAATACAAAAAGGATTCTAAAATTCGAACCAGTAGTTCCTGAGATTAGCCCGGTCAACCAAACGAACTCTACTGCTTTATAATATTAAAGTATAGATAAAATTAGGGTAAAGAATTGTTACTTATTATACAATATAGGGATTTAAGGGTACGGCAACGTACTGATATGTGATCGACTTCAAACTTTGAAGAGTCCTTTCCTATTTGTTGCTGTTACAGATGTCTAAGGACAGCAACGCCTATGTACAATCAAATGTTTGTTACACCCGCATTTTGTCTTTTGCTTTAATTACGTGGCATTAATAAAATCAAGGTAAAGAATCATTACTTACTATACAATATCTTAGGTGAAATAATTTACGAGCGCGCAAAACATTTCCACTGCATCACGTATTTGTTTAGTGTTCCTACTAGTATTTGAAGCCTTATCAATGTTTACGTGCAACATTTATGACTAAGTTTATACAAAACCAATGTCATATTTAAATACTTCAGTCATTGCATTCAACTTAAGCCGGAGTTTAATACATGCCACCGCGTTCGCCATTTTGTGAAATTCTGTAAATCACGTGACTATTTGAATATTTTAGATAATAATCATAAACACTTAGTTACTTATCTTCATAAGCAAACGCTAGAGATTGCTCGTATTTCACCGTAACCTCTTTAGTTTAAGACACATCAAAACAATAGAAAGATCGCACTATTTGCCATAGACTTTATGAGGACGTGCAAACAGCGCCGAGAATTATTTTTTGCGTCAGTCATATGCGAGTACATAATCTTTCGCAAATATTAAAGTGGCATATATGACAGAATATACTGTCGTTATGCCTATTCATGTTGCTATATATTTAAATTCAACCATGTTTATGAGGCTATGTAATTGTTTTATGTACATAGATACGCCTCGAGTCTGGCTAATTACATACTCGTGAAATTTATAATTAACTGGGAAGACGTTGCCACACAAAGTAATAAATCAAAAGCACTACGCTACCTATTGGACCCAATAGTTTTTCTACTACTATATACTACGTTACCTGGGAACATAAGTGAAGATCGTAAATGTACCTACTCGTAATTAAGTAATCTAAGTTTGATTATAATCAAGATTGTTAACCGATTTCAAACTTATTTTATTACTATTACTCGTTATTTTGTCGTTTAATTTGTCGTCCAAAGTATGATAGACATATACCGATTAGCATCAGCATCATTGTCAACCTTCGAAAAAAGATTAAATCAGTGGCACTCCTGGAATGCCGGCAGAAATGAAAACTTGAATATTAACGTGAATTTTTAATATTTTGAAATATTAGGGAATAACTTTGCACGTATTGTTTTAACTAACAGTATATAAGTACTATCATCATTTATGTGGTAAAATACAATATTCATTTAATGCGCTATCGTACAGAAACATGACAATTTACTTGACAGTAAACATTTAACACTTTATAACTCAAACACACGCACATTCACGCAAACGCCATCCCTCCGTCTTACGAAGTTTCGATCAGGACACGTGACGCGAGTTTGATATTTTTATCAATCACAAAAAGTGCAAAACGCCGCTAAAGAAGTTTTCACTCCAAAAATCGTTAGACATAGTTCTACCCTAGAAGGAAAATTTAAATGTAGCCGTCAAGCCGGACTCTATGTTTTCGTGACTCTACCAGTCTATCTACGGTATACAAAGAGCTATAACTATCGCATGGAATATTTGTGGCTATAATTACCATCAAGTACTTACTACTAAAACCTTTTATTAAATTGGATATAGTAATATTTCATCAGGACTGTAAATAATTTTAACATGAG
>DWLI01003675.1:0-11571 GCA_018249915.1 Cecropterus dorantes dorantes
ATTTCTGTTATGGGTTCCAGTATAGTGTGCATACCACCCATAACAATGGGAACCCTAGTGGTGGCATGGGGGCTAAAATCGTCTCGTCAATGTGGAGAATTACACCACCAATAAAACAATTCAGATAAGTAGAAAAAACTGGACTGGCAAAACCAAATTAACAGCTATATAAAAAATGTCCCAAGTTCGAAACAAATTATTCAACTCATTAAAATTAATAAAAGCTAAACACTGCTCTTGAACTTACAATTGGACTAAGTTCAAGAAATCTAAATAACAATGAATATAATTATTATAATTTCTAGCAATTCAAATTGAATTTTCATGAAGGTCTCGGTGATTAAAAACATTAATATTAATACGTAATCTTCATTAATAACCGTAAAGTAACAATGAATTCCCTTTAACAATGAATAATCTGTTAACTTATATTTCTAAACAATAGTTTAACGCTTATTTGGTTACTGCAATTTTATTTAAATTGACCACGCTTGTAGAATGTTGAGGTAATAAATAAATAATATTTATATTATTATATTCAGTTTTCATATGTTTGTTTTAAGAAATTGCTCACATTTACCATCTGGGGTACTACATACTCTTTTGCTACTTCAATCTTATAATATAAAAATCAGGGTCCAATCTGTCCGTGTGCAGGAACCCTAAGGCCGGTGCATTAACATACCTGTACCCATATGATGCATACGTGGGCAACCGGTCGTGTTGAACTTCCGTCTTCCGCTATAAATATTACCTCGTTAGGACTTTTATTAGTTTTTAAAAATGTACTTGGTAACTTAACTAACTAAATATCTTTTAAATCTTAATACGTATTTATATCGTATATCTTATTCTTAAATAGTAAATATCGTTTCTTTACATTTATTACAATACATGATATATGACGAATTATCCCAAACAATATTTTCATTTAAAATATAAATTTATAAATTCAAACTGTAACCTTAATATGTAATAAGTAGACTTCGTCCGACGATATGTTGTACCTATAATCCATATTAGATTACTGCACACGTTGCTTCATACACTAACTAATTACGCGTTATTATTAGCACAAACTAATCGCCCACTCATACATTATGAAATGATACTAGCCAACCTATACGAGTTAATAAAGAATGATATTAAAAATTTAAAAATCTTTAGGAACCCGTCTTGTAGTTATGAGCTTGTTAAACACTTCAGTTAACACCTACCGATTTTTAACAATAAACTATTGAGTAAATTTAAACATTCCGTCATCTATTTCGGTCATTTTTCTGTTTTTTATTGACGTAGTAAACCTGCAATCAGCCTGATAGAAAAATGAAAACGGGCTTCCATAGACACCTATAATATAATCAATCACAAGATTGGAGTTTTACCTGAGGTCTCTTAAGTGTAAAACCAACTCGTAACTGTAACTCTTTTTAATTATGTTGTATTTTATATTTTAAATTACGTTCCAGTTGATACTGTTTCCTTCGTACATTGTTCCATTCTTTATTTATACCAGTGATATGAATGCAATCACTGTGAAAAATGGAAATCGTACGGCATCACGCGTAAGGTCGACAATTATGTAAACTAACACAATGACGAGGCCTCAATCGACGTTAAAACGGTATAGCAAGTGCATTTGAACTCGCCTTGACTCGTATACGGAGGTCGAACCTTAATAATTGAAGGAAGTGCCACCTGCACAATGAAAATATGGTTATTCACGAATTAATATGCCTACAAAAGTGTCAATTCAAAAGAATATTCACATCAGAAATTATAAACCTACTCCAATCAAATGATTTTATTTTCGTATGCTTTTCGGATAAATTGAGTCATTGCTCTTTCATTTTAAAGTACATGATAACTTCATAAAACTAGAAAAATCGTTACTTGTAGTTCTTTATTCTATATTTATATTCAATGCGAAAGCCCCTTGCAGTAAGTGTCATGAACGTTAAGCCATTTAAAACCTTTCGAAATGCATTATTTTGATTACCTACGGCGTAATAAGCGGATTTTATAAATGTTGCATTATCAAAAAGTGAGCATTACATCCAGAAAAATCAACAAGTAAATATTTCTTTAAAAACATCGTTTGATTACCGTAACTCATTGTGTTATATCATAGTTTATTGTGCGCGTACATAATAAAATACCTTCTTTCAAAATTAATAATAAACATAAATAGTTGTCATGTTTGATGAGCCAGGCAACCAGTACTCTCTACATCATTAATAACTGTATAATTAATTTATGATATTATTTGTATGAACAAAATAGTTGTCCTTGACTTTAAGTTCTATTATTATTCGACGTGGATTATGATTTGCTTATTAATTAACCAATTACGTAATTAAAGACGGCTATTTCTGATTAATTGGCAAGTGCATACCGCGTAAATATTAATTGCTTTAACGAATTAATTATTTTTTTATTAAAGACAAATTAGATAGTCTGCAATTATTATTAGGGAGTTTATTAAATCGTAAGCTCTTTTTTACATTGAAATATAGCGAATTAATATTACGATTATATCAGTGAAAAGAGTTACTTACATAATAATCATCAATATTACTTATATTGATATTATTTTTCAAATTTGTTACGTATTTATTTAAGTTACATCACCATACTTTATATTGTACATATATTCAGCAGTTAATTAAAATGTACATCATTTTTAATCCTATTAAGTAATGGTGAAAACGAAATACGTAGGCAATATTTGATAGTTATTGCACCTCACAAGTTAGTTGTATATCTCATAATCTTCTTACGTTCAGACAACCTGACATACATTATTCAGTGTTTGTGGCACTCAAACGGATTAAATGTTCCGACGGCACTCGCTTTCTGTGGATAACATACTAATGTAAATAATTTGTGAATGCGCTTTCTGTGTTACACAATGTTTGCGACAAGAAACACTCCACATTCTCGTTGAATGCCAGAACCTAGGGCTCGTGAGAATGTATGGTAAACGATTACCATGAAAAAGACTTCAACGCGTAACTATCTTTTTATATGCAGTTTGAAAGTTAACTGCGGAACTTAATCCCATAAAGTTAAGGGTTATAAGTATCGTCATGACTACGTATAATTATTTTAATAATACATCTAGGTAAATAATTACATGTAATATGAATTCAACCATTAGTTCATTAGAAGTATTAGCCCAGATTAAGATGAAAATAAAGTTATCTGATCTTTAATTGTACGTTAGCTGTCTGAAATCCTTTGAAGAAATAATTGAAATTGACATCAAAATATGAAATAGATACATATATTTATGTATCTTATGAAAAAAAAACAACAACATATAATACATACAAGAAATTATACTATAGTCCTAGTATTACTAGAAAAGATCTATCCACATAATTCAAATGCGGATAGTTAGTATTGTGAACGATACTGTAGAGTAACCAGAACCCATATTATCATTAAACTTCTATTTTGGTTACGTGCAAGTAACAGTTTGTTTCGCCAAGGCGATACGGCATTGTCACGAGTGTTGAATGGACCGCTCATTGTTGTTACCGAATCTTATCGCGGTTATTATTCCTGTCGCTACAATGCTTTATTGTAAAACAAAAACGAAGGCTATAAATATTTAAGCCGCGGTACATATATCGAAACTATTGTTGTCTACCCATTCGCATTCGGCCAGTGCGGTAGATTGTGGCCTAAAACTTTCTTATTCTGAGAAGAGACCTGCGATCAGTCGTGGAACAATATTAGAGTGACGATAATGTACATACATACTTGTATATCATTGTAGTCACCCCAATATAATATAAACAATAACAAAAAGAGGAATGTTACCACTAAACATATATCTACGTGGTTTTAGAAATTCTGGTATTTAATGAGAAATACAATATAATCGTGTACGTATTAATAATGCATCTATGTATGTAATTTCATAAGTTCTCAAATTTGTTGACACGTTTATCTGAAAACTGACAATACTCAAAAATGTAAAATGATAAAAATATACAGAATAATCACGTTACCTACTCTTTTTGTTGTATATAATTTTTAATGTTGCAGCTACAAATCGTAATTGTGTATTGTTGATGTTTCAAACAGAATAAACCGCAAAAAGTTAACAAAAAGCTGTTAAACAGTACTACGCACCTATGCCATAACAAAGTGATGTTGTGGTTTACAAAATAGGTCGTTCACCTGCCAAGATGTTGGATCTATGAAGGTCGTTTTACATAATGTCTGTCACGAGAAACATCACCTGGTAACAGCACATCTATAGCCTGTTGTCTATCTAATACTAATCTAAACTTATACGTTTGCTGATATTGTATTAAATATTAACAAACAAAATCTTGAAATCTTGCGCCATATCCATTTCTATCGTTCGATACTTTTACGAAGAAACAGGGTAAAATTAGAAAGTTCTAGGGAGATTTCTAAATAAACATACGTAATTTAACTAATCGTAAAATTAACAGTAGCGTCTACTGCTTTGAAAATGTCATGAATACTTACTAATAGTTTTTTTTTATCAGACTAAACTCCATATTGAACAGGGTTTCTATAAGAAGTATATCACAGATGCGTTGCTACTCCTAAAGACTAAAAGTCGTAAATGCCACATATATAAGTGTATCGGCAACCACACCCTTCCATCGAAACGCAAGAAGTACTTCACACTAGAAATATGTGTTGCAGTGGAACTTCCCCGGTTGAACTACACTGGTACTACCACCTGGAGTATGTATTATATATGTGTACTAACTATGTACAGTTTTAATTTCATTTAATGCAGCCGTGACCCTTCCACAACATCCATTGATTATAGGCAAACCGCAAAACGATTGCAATCATCGTGAGAATCTATGCATTGTTTTGTGTATAGGCGATGAATGCAATTAATCAAAACGTTTGATTGATGCAAGTATAATTCGTCCTACTTTTTGCGTTACATTGTAACAGCATTCAAATCAAATTAATTGTCCGAATACCACAAGTTTCTCAATCAAGGAAGCGAAGACGGTTTACGATCAGTGACGCAATGTGAACAGACCCTGTTAATGATACCGTAGTAAGTGTAAAAACGCAACACGTCATAAATCTTATTAAGTACCTTAAATCTAGAGCTGTTCGTATACGTAGTTCAATTTCAAATTAGTATGCATGCCTTTCGTTCTTGTTAACTTTTTATTTTCTTGTTTGGTTTACATATGTATTGTTTGTTTTATTTTTCTAACCGCAATTCATTTGTCATTGCAAAATAAAGGTGTAGCTACACCTTTAAATGTTTCTTCAATGCGATTGTAGATAAACTTATGATACGCCGAAACTTCAAAGTAAATTAAATTATTTTATTTTAATACCTAAGATTTGAAAAATATATTAATAATTTTTTTATAACATAGATCGACGTCACAGATGACCTCATTTAAACTCCACTATATAAGAATTATTACTACGTGAAGAATTTAGATAGTTAAGATAAACGTACATACATATGTCCAAAAATTGATTTATAATTCGCGATATTGTGTATAAATTTTAAATCGCATTGAAATATCAATTACAAATACCTATTATATATTATTATCCAAATTTGTCACCTTAACCTTCATTTAATATTACGTTGGCATTAAACAAACTTTTTACAGAGTAGATTGTTACTGGAATTTCATCCAGACCGGAGCAAAAACGTTTGAAAACTTTCAATGTCACTTTCAGTTTATAACAGACACTTCAGGTCGGGTTTTATTTTATGTAATAGATTAGTGAATTATTCAACCACGTACAAGTAGCAAAAATACATTTTTTTATTATAAAAGCAACAGTGCCTAACACTAAATATTACGTAGGATCAGGTTTAAAGGTGATGCCCTCGGTATCAAACTAAATATGATACTACCACGCATAAAAATGGTAGTAATAAACTAAACAATAATACAGAAAAGAAATTATAATAACATTAAATAATCACATCATATAATTGGCTAAACTGATTTTCATAAAACATTTTTTTATCGGATCGAAGTACCAACATAGTAAAGAATTAAAAAAAAAAAACATATTCAAAAAGGCATACTCGTTTAGGAGCTACGGAGCGGTCAAGCTTGTAACTTGTCTTATTTATGTTTAACATCTTGAAATCGGTTAAAGCTTAGTGGTTACTGGTAATAATCTTTAAACGTATTAATTCACTATCCCTATCAAAAACTTCTGCAACGTATCAAGTTTTATGTATAATATTATAAATTTCAAAATGTACGTAAAGCCTACATTATTAATCTGTAGTTTATATTAGAAGCCTAATTACATATCAAGTGAAGGTAATTTAAAATTTTGACCTGATATCTTAAGATCTTTAAGTAACATTCTCATGAAGATGACCATGTTAGGTTATACTCGTATAAACATAAAATAAGTATTTATTTTTTCTGTTGGGCCTTGAATAATATAATTAATATCTATGTGTTAGATTTGTATCACTATTACATAAGTTTTTTTGTCAGATTAAAGAGGCAAAGGAGTATTTAGTCCACTTAATGGCAAGTGGTTACTGCCGCCCATGGACATCTGTAAGCCACTTCTTATAGAACAGGGGTTCTATATGTATATAATGTCGATCACAGAAGCGTTGCTACTCCCGAGGACTAAGATGTACTTACATATAATTTTACCTGGCAACTACACCCTTCCACCGAAACGGAAAAAACTAATTAAGGCTATAATATGGTGTGACGGTGGTCGAACTACACAGGTGCTACCTGGTAACCAACTCCAAGAAAAGCAAATTTATTGAAATAATTGCAAATTCTTAATGTCGTATTTTAATTATTCTTAGTGAATTTAAATGGTAAAAGTATTTTCAGATTTACAAATAACACAAATATTTGAACTAAATGAAAAACGTATTTTTTATAAATTGACTATCATCACAACATTTTCCGAAATTAATTCGTAAGTTTTACAATTTTTTTGGCTACTCAGTAGACTATTTTCAAGAAATACACAATTAATTATAATAATAATAATTCGCTTTAAATATTCGCAGGCTTATCAGATAATTTCATTCCCACGTTAACAAATTTTATTCAAAACAAATAATTAATGAATTGTTTTATGTAGCTATATTTTATTTTTGCCATGCTCGTGTGAACAAGATTAAATTGCACATAATTAGAATCCGTTTGTAATACATATGACCTTTCTTGATGTTACCGAAAAATGTTGAAACAAAAGGTACATTCGTACTTGAACCTTAAATACTAATAACATAATATATGATTCTCTACTACTGTGAACTCTTATATTTTATAACTAACATTTAAATTTTAATAGTTGACTAACTTTATAAAATTGTGTGGTATACTTTTCTAGTTGACATTGACTATTATATAAAATTTATAAATACGTATCTATTTTTAATATAAAACGTTAGAATGACTAAAGTTCTTTGTGTTTAAAATTATAGTTCGGCACACTTATGCAAAAGAAAATAATGCAGTAGTACAAAATAGGTGATTCTATTAAACTAGCAACCACAAAGTAGTGTAACTACATAGAGCACCATGGAATGTAGGTCTTAAATAAGGATTACGTAACATTATTGACATGGTAACATTCACTATTTCTTTGTACAAAATGTCGTTAGCAGAGCGACGTAATTGGAGAGCGATGTAGAGACCCTATAACCATAACTAGGGAAATACGCGCAATCCTAAGTAGGTACTTATATTTAAGTACGATAGAATTATATTCGTTGCGAATATTTGATGGAATTACGAATTAATGAGAATGGAACATTTATTAGCCAATGTTGATCTATCGTAAGGTTATATAAATATTGCGTTAATCGTATGTGATCCTATTTATTTGGCAATTGTTTTATGCAAATATTTACAATGCAGATATATCAATGTCGTGATTGTAAAAACATTATTATCCAGTGACAACATTAGGTTAAGATATGTGTGACCAACATATGTCACTACAAATGTCATCATAATATCTTGATAAATAAATAAATAATGATACATTTCCTATCCTAATCAAATCCTACTAAAGAACACATTTTCCTATAAATCAAAATTACAATTAAATTAGGTTTACGTATTTATTTTCTTTGAGGTTGTTGCATCAACGATCCTAAAAACGTCTTGTCATAAATTCTAAGTTATAGTGGCAGATGAGCGCTAAAAAATATATCATATCGAAGAAAGATTGCGTTTTACATTACGTTACTCCTACGAAAATGCTCCACAAATTATTCAAATGATCGCGCAAATACTACAGTGATTTGGTAATGTCCACATCAGAAACATTACATGGTCGAATTAAGAAATTTGTTCCGAATAAGTAGACCGCACAAGTCACGATCCACCATCTATATTAGGCTTGACACATTATAGCTCTACTTCTGGTTTCTTTCTTTTCACAGCGATAATTTTGATTGATTGATTGAGATAATGATTACCAAGTGTGTTCACTTTCTTTAGATAATCATGTGTTAACAAAGCCTTGTAGGTAATATTACAAAGTTTAATGTTACAAAGTTTGGAATGAACAATTAATGATAGGACCATTCGGTTCTTTCCAATGATTCGGCACCGATACCATGAATGCCTTCCAGAATCTTAATTTATTCCTCATATTGAGGTATGGTGACGTCACATTACTAAGTGCAATTTAGTCTATAAATTAAAACTCACTACAAACTATATTATAACGAATTATATACAATGCATATATTCTATTCTTGAAATTTCTTTGGTCGCTAGAGTTCTAAACAAAGCCAAAACGCTTGTTAACATAATATTTCTTTAGGGATAAGCAAACTGAAGTATCAATAGCATGGGAAAATAAATAGTACAATTATTTACTGCTGAATCGACAAATATATATTGAAATTGGACCATGTAATAGTTAACGTAGCACAAACCAAAGTCACATTTTAATCTTGTAACACATTGCAAGACTCACTGATGTGGAAAAACAAAAACTCGCGCTAAAATTATAAAAATAAATACTTTATTAAAGAATCACCAATAATAACTGTATTCATAATATTCTTTTGTTGTTATGTCAATGTAACTTTTTTACTAAAGGCAAAAACCTTTATTGCGAATGGAATCTTTATTACGAAATATTTGGTCTACGAATTCTTAAGAACTCTTCGTTCAGCAAACAATAGAGCACCGGTTACGAGTATATGTTATAAAAACTGATAAAAGAAATAAAATAATCTTGACCTAAACATAATAAGTATTGTATTATTTAATACTTTACCGCTCGTGTTATTTATTATTTTTTATTATTAAATAACGAAGTAGTACATTAATTTAGGTCTCAACATATAAATCTATGTTTCTAACATTTTCACTTTTTACAGGAAATCTTTTATATTTATCGTAGGCAAAGAATTTTTTGCCATAATAAGTTTATGTTATATACCACAATGTCTTGCCAATATTTGTATTAAGATCAAGCCATAAAGAACGATTTCAGCTAAAGTATGGAAAAAACGCATGATTTGATCATAACCTGTCCACTAAAGGAATTGCTAATCCTGGCTATTTCGGGAACACAAGGACTTTTTACACTTTATACAAATCCATAGTTTTTTTTTAATTATCACACAATTAGATTATGTAGATAAAAGTTAAACCATTATCAGCCAGACTATTGCAATTAATAATAAATAAACTGGTTAAAATTGCAGACGTATTAGATATGCCTAAAGATTAACTGGCTAATTTGTCCTTTAGTAAGTGAACATAGTAAATTAGTAACTAACATTATATACAACAGATATGACATTATCGAACCAATGTTTATGATTTAGGGTATAGAAAATACACGGATGACAAATACCTACATGTCTATTTATAATTTATCATACGCACTTAGCAACAAAAAATAAATAAAAACTAGGTACTGAGCTGTGATCGAGAAGTATACTTTTACTTAATTCTTAATTTTACTTATCGTTTAATGAGTTTTTTAATATCATAAAAACATTAGTTCACTTTCAATTTTTAATTTACGCGCTATAATTTATATCAGTGTTGTAAAATTTGTAATCGTATATTTCATTATGTGCGTGGAAAATTTATTACATATATACTTTGAAATGAAGACATTAATGTCTGTTTGAATTATTCCTCTATTCATTGAACTTAATGCTTAATGTCTCCTTTATATTATTATTGTATTAATGTATATATCACAACTTGATACAATCTTGAAGAATTCTTAACGATAAAATCAAAATTGCTATCACTTAATAACAAAAATGTTTTGTCTTCATACATTAAATGCATGTTACTGCTGTAATTATGACTGATATTTTCAAATATGTTATATTTCATTTTAGTTTTCAGTTACGCCACTTTTTTGTTATGTTGCACTATAAACTCTAATTAAATCAATTTTGATAAAATAATTACGAGTATAATTGTAACCACATTTACTGACAAAATATTATTTAAGATTGCTTAATGTTTGTAATGATAATTTAAATTTATTGCATGCAACATATTATTAAATTTAATACCATATCATCATTAATGAATATTAAGTAACTATCATTTTGACTAAAGCTTAAATCAAGATGGTTATCAGTGATAACATATAATAAAAGTGCACTTACAATTCTTACGTAGTTCATGTTGCACGGTTTGTTATCGATTTGCGATAGGCTGGCACTTAACACTGGGGTGCGTCGCGCTTGCCGGGCAGTGTCCGCGCGGACTGACGGCCGTTCTTAGCTGGTGACCACCGCTCCCGCTGCAACAAGCAGTGGTGGTATTACACCCAATGCCACGCACACTACATAGACAAATCACGTATCTAATGAAAATCGCGGGGATGTGGAAACCGTTTCGCAATTGACCTTGGCCGTACAGACCTGATTGGGTCGTTAAAATTATTTTCTTTACGTACTGGAGAATGAAGGTAGATGTTGGCGGCGTGCGCTTGAGTCGGGTTGTAAGCGCTTCAGTACTGTGATCGAGTTATATAGGACAGCGCGCGACCTCCGCCTAACTGGCTGGAATCGGACAGCCCCACGTGTTGACGGTCTCATCGCGATCAGATCCTACGACAACTTGATGACAATTACACCGCTTATCGGGTGTATATTTTTTTTTATTTTGAACAAATTAAATTAATTTTAAATAGGATTCATTCCCATCATTAAATTTAAAATTAAAGTAGACTATACATTAAATTAAATCAATATTTTGGTAGACTAATAGGCCTAATTCTATATCTTTATTTATTACGCTTTTCCTTCAAAACTGTTGTTGAAGGAAACAATGTTAATTTATATTAATACTATTTTTTATGCTTCTAGTAGTATAACCACGTACTCGTAGAGCCAAACTTTACTCATATATTTGTTAATTCTATTAATATCGTGTGTCATTATTGTGACTGAATTATTTGTGAACAAATACGTCTTTGTAATTTGACTAAAATTTTCACACCATTCTTTACAATCATTTGTTGTATTTTTTTAGTATGAAAGTAGCAAACAAGCATTCTGTGCACATGATGATAACTGGCCACTACAAGTGGACA
>DWLI01003676.1:0-11569 GCA_018249915.1 Cecropterus dorantes dorantes
GGAGTAGCAACGCATCTGTGTTTGAATTCAGATAGAACTTATGTTCTATATGAAGTTACTTACAGATGTCCATGGGCTGCAGTGACCACTTACCATCAGATGGACTGCATGCTCGTTTGCTACTTTAATATTATATAAAAAGATATATATAGGTAATGTACATTTTATGTCTTAGCTTCCACCTGAATTATCAATATTTGAAGGGAGTACATTCAGTATGATATACCAGGAAGGTACCTTAGATAAACCTATGTCTGGCTTGAATCAGTTCTTATCTACCGGTGTAAAGTTAGGATTCTAGCTAATTTGAATGTAACTGATAGGAAATATCGCCCTGAGGAGTCGCGACGCATCTGTAATAGGCTTCAAGTAAACCATCTGCTTTATTTGTAACCTGTACTGTAATGTAAACTTAATTTTTTTCATACTAGTTTTACCCCCGAGTCGATATTATGGGGTAACATAGGGTTTCCAGGTCATCAAGCTTGGCCAGACATTTGATGTCAAAGAACAGACACCTTATCAAGGATCACCTTATCCAGGAAAAAATACGTCTGAGTGACCTAAATAGTGTTTTGATACATGTGTTTCTGCCACCACCATTTAGGTTTGGTCGTTGTCCGCAGGGGAACCATTGTGAGCGGGGTCGGGCCGCGCGCCGCCGTCAGTGCCAACCACACTCGATAGACTGCTTAAGGAATTACCGACACTTATATTATTGTAACAGACCCTGCGATACATTGTAATGACACCTCATTCTCGTTTCGTACCTGATCGTTCCTTTTCGTCGAAATCGAAGGTGAGATGCGGCGTCCGTTCGGCTTCAGTACTAGACGCACAGTTAGGCGGGCTATGAGTACATGGTAGTATGTATATCATGGGGGTGCTAGGCTTATTGTACTCGTAACGTAGTGGTCGTGAGTGATTATTGTCGCACATTGCATGCTTGTGTGCCGTTTATTTTTAATTTTCGGAACGATTGTGCAGTTATTGGCCCGTAGTGTAGAATATACTCACGACATTGTTTTATCACTGACTTTCGAGCGAATGTGGTCGAAATATCTACTTTAATTGCATGAACTTAGTTTTAATCCGTAGTTTGTAATGATAATAAGACGTTTATTTTGCTCTAGAAATTTAACGTTTCGGAGTGTTACCTACTTAACGTAGCAAGGAATTGCAGCCTTCTCGCATTTCTCAGTTGAATTACATATGGGAAAACCACTGAACACATTATTTTATGACGATGTTTTACAGAAATTGTCCCAAATATATTTATAGTTGTCCCTGTGTAATCCAAAATAATTAGTAATCCTAATTATATTTGAAATATTCATAAAAATATATTTATAGTGTATCGCGTATTGATTTGATTTATCTTTTGGTACATATTCATGCAGTTATATATTAGGTTATTGATTTCTGAACAAAATTTGGAGATAAAAAATTGTCTTTGTAATTTGATTTTACAATGTATGTCAGTATTGAATTAATCGTTCGTTTTACGTATTGTCACAGTTAAAAATTAGTTGATTTTACTTGTAGATTAAAAAGACAGGTATGAGTAACGCGAACCTAGTTAATAATAAAAATTATAAACAATTAAAATATTGCATAACGTCTATGATACATTAAGTATATATGTTGGCAAGCTTTCTTCTATGCGATTTATAAAAACAATAGAACATGTTCAAACTCATATAAAATGAAGGGACAACTAAAAGTTTTCGTGAGTTCACACAAAAGAAAGCCTGAAGAGTCTCATACCCTAATTATATTGGCATGTTTTGCGTAACGATTCATAATGCTATTATTGAATCACTTTCTTTTTGGTTAATGTAAATTTTACATGAAATAACGCCCCATTTTTTTAACATAATAATCTTAATGTTTTGTCATTAAACATATGTACAGAAGAGGATACTTACCTAGTTTATATTTTCCTAGAGTTTAGTTTGACTGATAATAACGTTCACTGCTCAAGAAATCTTTTGCGCTTGTGTTCAATTCAATACACTACTAACTATAAAACTTCTATTCTCTTCACTACGTTTCGTTTAGTATTAGCAACTCATAAAATAAAATTAAGTGAAGAACATACATTATTTGCCAACCGAAAGCTACAATATCATAAACGAATACAATATATGTTTGTTCAGAAGCATTTATTTACGTCTCCACTAGGCTTTTTCTTTCAAAAGTCGTTTAAGTATTTGCAATTGATGTGTTAACTACTATTTTAATATAAATTACAAGACTTAGTGAAATCGAGAATTTAAGTGAACTGTGATTTGTGACTGGTTCATTTTGACTAATATATGTGTACGATTATATGTGACGGTGTAGATATATTGCTTTGATAGATTTTATGTGGGCTAGATTTCTGCTATATAATATACCAAATAGTATTTTTACGTTGTATTTTGTTTTAATGAATTTTTATGTTAGAGTTGCCCGCGCTGAACAATATTTGCAATCTCGACTTGCAAGCAATACGTCGTATTCTCATTTTTTCGTTTTAAACTTACGTAAACACTGAGTGGAATAAATGGAGATGATATTTACTAAGAGTCGATATTACGATTAATGATTTAACGTTGGCAACTTGTATCAGCTTAGTGAAATTAGACATTATAGCCATTAATCAATAAACTTATATTTACTAAACATCCATCTAAGTTGGAAAATATTTTATGTCCTAAACATATTATCCTAAAAGTTTCTTTGGCCGAATAGTCGGTGTATTTAGGAGTAGGAAGTGAAATTCCAGTCTTGTGATTCGAGAAATAATATTGAATATTTGATAAATAAAACAGGCTTTGGCAATTTCTCCGCAATTATTTCCTGTCCAAAAAAGTTTATCTCAAAATTAAGACATTATCGAAAAATAAATTAAGTTCTCCGTTCAAATGAAATATACTCGTAGATTCTATAAAACATGCTTAGTTGGTGTCATTCAATGTCTAATTTTACTGTGCTATGTATATTGATATAAAGTAATATTTATGTGTATATTTAATAAAGTAATATTATGTATATGTAAATACATATTTTGTTGATTATTGTATGCGAATAAAATTGTTACTTTTTGTTTTATAAAAGCTAAAAAGTCTGACTTTAACCACTTGTTATATGTCATTTAAGTATGTACTTTCAGATATAAAATCAATGTCATCTTAGTATGCACTCACACCTTGATGGGGATGAATTTTCATGACAGGTTAATTGTTTATAGATAAATAATAATAATGACTTATGAGCCATGTCTTAATAGTTGGTTTACTTTAACTTACTTAATATTTACAATCATTATAATAATAATAGAAATAAATTTAAATTTTATACAAGTAAGTTTTTGCATATGGGTAACGGCCATTTTACGTCTCACCTGGCCTTTTTAAAAGTATGTCAAACCAATCTCGCATCATATTTTTCAATGCGTAGTACCGGAGGGTACACGATAATTTCTCCCTGTCAAGTCTAGTGTTTACTAAGTGTGAGCATATGTTATGGGGGATCTGAAATTTGAGTAGTTCATATGAACATTTAGTCTATTTTGCAATTTGTAACTATAATGTAAGATTTATGGTGATATTTAATTCACTTTTTTGGGGATACAGCAAATTTTAACATTCCTTTGAAAGAAAATTTTATTGGCTTTTTCACGAGATCTTTTATATTACACACTTTAAAGTTTTTTTAATCACATTTAGGTCGTTTATCACTAAATTGCGTGTAATATTTATATGTAATACTCTTTGCACCTCGGTCCCTGATATCCCGTCGGTTCCTGTCCCGAGTCCTTTCTAGTCCCATTCCTTGCCATGTGCCAACGAAGCCTGAGTCATGTGCGGTTGAGTGCTTACCATCCGATCGAGTCTCGTCATTCATTCTGATAGTACCGTTGCTACTTCTAGACCCCACATGGGTGATCACCGATACGTTTCCTAACCCACAGTAGCTTCTCATGCACCAAAGATCCTGTGCAAGATAAATTATTGTAAAGTAGCGCACCACTGCCTCGGATAGAATTTGAGAAACTTTATTTATTTTTTAAGTGAAATACATTATATGAATGTTACGGGTGACCTCGTAATTTATTTTTAAGGTAGATTTGTCGTCATATTTTTTTTATTGTAGTAGTTTTTCCTAAAAGAAACCGTGATAATAGCTGTCTAAGTGATTGCATGTTTGTGTGAGAGAGCGAGGCGGCGTTCGTAAGGCACGATTCCCTTCCTCGAGGAATATTTATTGAATATTTTAGTCGTATTGTATGAAAGGGCACTTGTGATGTGTCATTGATATATAAACGCTATAGTGATTATATTTTTGTGTTGTGCATTATACATTTGTATTATACTGTATTTAATATATTATTATATTGAAATACATCAGTCCCTTTGTCGAAATTCTTATATAATTATATGTACTATTTTTATGCAGAGAAATTTATTTTATACGTGTTCGTAATTATTTATTAAAGAAATAATAAAAACAGCAATATGTTGGTACAAAAAACTTAAACATGTAGAATAGCAATAGTATGCACCAAGTTCTAAACAGGAAAACCTCTCATGAAGTTGTTTCAACTCAACTAATCTTTTAACATGCACATAAAACACTACTAATGCCAGGAGGTATTTTAATATTAACGTTTTTAAGTAAAATCTAAATTTAAATAACGATCACAACAATACTTTATACAAAAATTATTAAGGATTCGTCAAACTGTAGTCTGTTTTGACTGCTGTTAAAATTTAATTATTTTAATACTCATATGGCCCTTATTTTTTCGAATATGTATTTATATTGATATACCCGTATATTAGTATTTCGTTTTGTAGTACTCAGTGATGAGCCGTACTTATATTTATTATGATGTATGATATTTATTATTCTCATTTCACTGTACTTTTACCTTAAATTATTATTGCGCTAAGCAAATTTCTGTATTGTTCAGTTAATGTAAGTTAATGCATCAACTAAGCTTCACAATCATACATTCTGTTGATACATCTAAGTTCTGTTGAGCATTTCCAGGGACTTACATTAGATATAATTATGAACAACGTGAAGTGAGTACAGTAATAGTACATATATGTACCTATAGTTCAAAGAACACTTAAGGTCTGTTTTGCTTCATCTTGAAAAAAAAAAATTAAAGTTAATAACTATCATGTCTTACGATTTGTATTACTTTTTATGTTTATTAAATCTAAATAATACGTAATTGAAATTTACATTTACACCTATTTTAACCGTTATTTTCATAAGATGGTGGAACAGGCCTTAATATTATAATAAGCACAGCCAACTGGCGCTACCTCTTAAATAAGGCCTAATTATAGGCGTCTTGTCCAAGAGCTAAATTGTAATTTTGTAAAAATATTTGCATAATTTTGTTCTGTACTCACTGTTTGGCGAAATTGTACATTAATCGCATGTATGTCGAGACGCAGTAGCGATACTGCTGACGAGTTGTTTACCTTAAGTTCTGGTTGTAATACGATGATCGATGACCTCACCATAGACATTCTTTTACCATACATTTCGTTAATAAAGCACTCATTGTTCGAAAAGGATTTTTATTTTTAAACCATTATCTTTTTAGTTTTAATAACACCTTTTATCAATTTTATGTTGTGAATTCATTCAAATAAAAGTTGTGTACAGATGCTAATTCTCTGCATAAGATTTCATAATTTAATTCTCCCCTTTTTTCATTATTCATTTTATGATAATAATTGCTACACAATGAAGCATTATTATTTTGACTAAAGCCATAATCGCTTTTTGGTGCAATTTTAAATACCATTTGCAAGTAATTAAATTTATACTTTAATCTTACAATCAGTTAAGTTTCGAAAATTGTTAAAATTATTTGATAATATTTATTTACTAGGGAACGAACAAATTGATTCGACTCGATGGAGAATAATTATCAATATTGGATTAATACTTGTCAATGACGATAGACTAGCAGCAAGTTATAACAGAGTTCAAATTCATTTAAATTACTAATGAACACACATGCTAAATAATATCAATAACGAGGCTCAGTAAAATAGTTTACACAAACTCTTCCGATTTCGACCTCTTAGGTCATGTTTCACAAGTGGCGTAGGGTAGGGGGGGGGGACGGGCACAAAACCCACGCTACGCCACTGGACTTTCATAGGAAAGTATACAAGGTGTACATCAAATATCATCCAAATTCATAATTTGAAACAGTAACGAATATTCATCCCCTTTAAAATGTAAAATATTAGTTATATGATGGGATGGTTCCTATTATAAATAAATATGAGCCGGTTAGGCCTATGGCTACCGAATAACTACCTAATACATAGGTTATTACTTCACTGTACACCAATTATGGATTCTATAGAGAAGGATATCTTCGGTCTCGTCGGTTGCGGGGGTGGTGCGTAGTTGGAGAGCAACGCGGCTAGTAGGTGTCGGCACAGTGCATCGGGGACGGGCGGGGCGGCCGCGGCCAGGGCGGGCGGCGCGGGCAGCGCGGGGGCGGGCGGCGCTCCCCGCTCCAGCGCAGCGTCCGCGAAGGCACGCCGTCGGCGCACCCTTTCGCTCCATACTGGATCGTTGCTCAGAAGACTTATGTTACCTTTATAAAAACAATACAAAATACTTGTAAGCTGGATGGATTAAATCATTGTTTCAGCACCAAATCAATAATAGCCACATTTTAATTCATAATTCCGATTCAAATAGCCCTTCAGAATTTTTAAAAGACTTATAAAGTCTGTTAAAAATCCTTTCAAAAATTAGTTTTCAGACATAAATTTTCTTACAATTGCATTATTGATAGCAATATTTTTCTTGAAGAAACTTATTGGTCTCTAGCATCTCTATAATAATATGAATATAAGGACAGAACATAAGTATGTGCCCGATGCTGATGCGGAATAAAATTATATGCACGTTCAATAACACAAAGTATTTAAGAGAAGTGCAACACATAAATATAATCATTTTACGGCACATACTTTTTTGTGTACCACATAATATTCCACATTTGTGTATCCTCCTCAAATAGATACTTGTATCTTCACCACTTATGACATGCCACGTCGCCCAAGTACAAATTGTAGTGGAGTAAGCTTATTTTGCATCTATGTGACCAAGCAGTATTCTCGATAATTTAACTTAAATAAATTTATTATTTTAATTGAGTTAGAAACAAAAGTGTCTCTTTATAAATTATTTTTTGTAGTTTGACATTTTATGATAAATATTTTTATTCAGTCTTGCTTACAAAGATTTCAAACTTTTATTTTTGCAGATTTTAAGCAATTAATTTGAAGTATTAATAAACAATGTAACGAACATTTTACATTAAAAAATTTGAATTTCAAATCCGTAATTAATTGATTACTATATAATCAAGGAATACAACAAAACAATAAAGAAAATAATTGTAAGCAGATACACAAAAATAAGAGCGTACACACAAATACACGTGGAGTCGCTTATGTGCTTAATTGTTATGATTATGATTGAAATTTAAAAGTTCACTTTATTGTGCAGTAAATGTACAAGGAACGCTGGGAACGCATATCAAAAACAAAACATTCAGTCTCATAACGTCGCGTTGAAATGATCTTTTTGGCACCCGCTGAGCTATCATTCACCCGAGCGGAAAGACATGTTTACAGTCAACAGTACTGCTGTAACACGACACCGCGACAAAGAGCCGCCTCTGCGTTTTCGTGTAAAACAATCTTCACACTTTTTACAGCTCGTAAAAATAGTTAAAAGATATTTAGCTTTTTTTTAATAGACAGTGAAATGTTGCCGAGGCTTAGATGACAGCTTTTGTTCTGTAATGAAGCGGAGACATTTAGAAGCGTCGTTAGTTTTTATTATGCCTGTGGTGCTCTATTTTTAATTGTTTGAAGAGTATCTTTTTACATTAAAGCTTACTACCGCTAGACGAACATCACATTTGTTAACGAGACTTCTGAAGTAGGTAGAGATGAAAAGATTGCGAGCATTTGGTGTAATGTATTTTCGGATACTAAATTTTTTGTAAGTATCAACTGGTTAAACATAATCGACTTTCATATTTAACGCCTACAATATCCTTTATCTCCAAAACAAAGCTTAAAACGCCTAGTCAACGAATATAATGGTGCAGCTCATTCTAAAATACGTTTACAATTTTAACAACGGCCGATGTTCCAAAGTAAATATTTGTCCAGCTAATTCGCATTGAGGGTTTCACGAGTGAGAAACGAAACAGACGACAGTGTCGACTCATTTACAACAATAACAATGTACCAAGTGCTCCGGGAGTGACACCCGGTTATTATGCTTTTAACGTTATTATTATTCGTCTTGATATTTGAAGACTTCACAATTAAGTACCAAAGATGTTGCCTTGATTTAAATAGTTTAAGGCCAACTCTTGTACTAAGGTCTCGTTGAGTTTCAGAAGTGATTATGGATAAACGTTACTTACGATACGATACGCTATTTAATAATATTCATGTTACAAAACATATAAAATGTTGCCAATTACGAGAACCTTAAGAATAAAATCTTAAGTTATGGACTGGCGTTTACGCCATTGTTTTTAGGGTTCCGTACACAAAGGGAAAACAAACGGACTAAGACCTCGCTGTCCGTCAGTCCGTTTCTCATGAATCGTGATAGCTAGACAGTTGAAATTCTCATACACGATGCATTTCTGTAGTCACAACAACAAATACTAAAAACAGAATAAAATAAGGACGGCTCGCATACAACAAGTATTTTTTTCCTCAGTATTATTAACAGCAACACGCTTGAAATATATAACACATTAACTTTAAAAATAAATAATTATAATGAAATAAACATTTAAGGGAGGCTCCCATACAACAATCGATATTTTTTGCCGTTTTTTTTATTGATAATGGTACGGAACCCGTCGTGCGTTCGACCGACTTGCACTTGGCCGGTTTTTTTATTATTATAACAGATAGGCGCATCGTGGATAATTTTTTTCTATTATTTTTAAATAGCCCATTGATTACGCGATAAATGTTCCTACCTACATAGTTTAACAACTTCCTTTGGATTAAATTGATTTAAAACAGTTGTCGGAAGTCGTTTGTCATCATGATTTTCTTATTTTTGTGTAAAGGAAATGTAAGTATTTAAAAATAAAGACCTACATACTACTTAGAAAATTATATGTATTATTTAATATGCCATTAAAGTAATAATATTATAATAACAATGTTATAAAAGGTGAATCGACTGCGATGCCACAGTCACATGTTTTTAAGTTCCTGTCTTCTGGATTAAAAACCATAGGTTCTAAGTAGGTACTTTGCCTTAGTCTCAAAGAAGAAATACACAGGTATCAAAGATAAACCTCGACTTTTGTCAGAAGAAGCAATAATACTAATGTAATACAAATACAATAAATATAAACGATTCTGGTGGGCAGTAGCAGCCGCTGCTGCCTTCTTCCTTTAGGTATCTACGAGTACATCAGAATTAATAAACAACAATAATAAAGTACTCCCATTTATACGTAGGTTTTTACAGGCCAAAGATTCTGAGAGTATAACATTGAAGTAAGTAGCAAACAAGTGTTCAGACCTCGAAAAGTTCAGTACATTAGTGGTCACTGCCGACCATAGGCATATGAAACCAACCAGAGGCTCTGCCTATTAAGATAAATCTCAAATCATCACCCGGATTCCAGACCTTTCCACCAAACACAAAATTTCTGCATGCTAGAAATAGGTGTAGCACTGAAACCACCCTAGTCGAATAGGTAGTACCTAGATACCTGCTAATCTAATACATAAGGATTGTAAACCAATGTGGTAATACTGACCATAATGTGGCTGCACGGGCACGGGGAAAGCACGGGACATTTGCACGCAGCGCAGCCGCGCGCGGTACGCCCGCTTGCGCGCTGCCAACGCCGCCGCTTCGCCGTCGCGCGCCGCTCCCTGCTGCCGACGGAGGGCCACCTGCGCATACACTGGACATTGAAAATGCGCCAAAGAACATTCATCAATTACGTGATATATTTAAGGGATCGGTTCGAATCTCATCCATCTCACTCGGAGGATATTTTCTGTAAAAAAACGTGTAAAATGCAAAAACTATAAGAAGATATTGGATAAACATGTTTCTCTTCTAATTTTGAGCTATCTTTCGGACGATAAGTGGATGTGTGGGTCGAGACACATCTCACTACTCTCAAAGGGGTAGTAGAAAAATTGCCAAAAGCACCCCACCAACTGGCTTTATGTGATGTAGAACGAAATGAGCAATCGCTTTAGGGGCCAGACGGCAAGGGGCGTCAGAGGCTAACTTCAACCGTAGCTTAATACATAGAATCGTACCTCACACACTGCAACAGTGTGATCCAGTAAGCTTCACTTTAGCATAGGCGTCAGTTATTTGGTTCTATGCTCGAATATGGGGGAGCACACATCTTTTTTGCATTACTTAATATTTGATGAGATGGCAAAATGTTGCAATCCTTTTGAATCAAACATACTCTTAAATAACCACACTGAGACTTAGATAAATCTAATCCATATAAAGACTCAGAGTCTCATAAACCAAAAAAGAACTGACAGTCCCAGAGTCATGGAATACTTTCTTCTTGATTTTTTTTTTTCATCTCTACTCAAATTACGTATCATGGTTACCAGAGAAGCTTCTTCTGATTCTCCTTGCGATCTAAGCTCTTGGACGTAAGCATTGTGCACTTGTTCAAATCCATATTCTTGAACTCCATGTTCTTATGTTTTTAGACTTATCTGATAAATCTTCATATGACTTCGATGGACGACCACGTTCTCCTGACGCTGTTGATGAGGAGTTCGTAGTTGGTTCATTAAATATTACCTTAAATTCGGTATCTAGCCAAGATAAATTATTTCTGTAGAATCTGTCCTTTGTTCTATTAGCTTTAGCCCATAGGTCGTTGAAGCTTGATAAAAGTAATCTTTGAATACTTTCCAAGACCTGTTGACTTTTCGAAGGAGATAAACTGTAATTTTCTTCTAAATATCTTTGAATATTTTCAGACTTCGTTCCGTTATTGATAAAAAAGGTACACAGATCTCGACGTAGAACAGCAAATTCACTCATTTTGTAAAATATTAAGTTTAGAATACGTTTTCACTATAATTGATGGTATTTTGTAAACTGTAACGTATGACACGAAATTCAAATATGTTAGGCCGAAAATGTGGCGAGTGCAGTGCAGATTGTTAACAATATTTGATATTATTATTATTATTTGATATTGATTGACTTTATTTAGGACTATAATAAAACGCATATTTCAAGACTATTTTTTTGCTTCAAATGAATCTAAAAATATCGAAAATAAATTAGTTCACCGTATTTTAGCTCAAATATTAAGCAAAATTCATAAAAGTATATGTTTATAACTACATATTGTTTTTTTTTTCTAATTCGCGATTTACACCAATTCACACATATCTAAGCTTTATCTAAAAGGGGGCAAATTCGGGCAAAATTTCTTGATTGCCTTTTATTGTTAACTAAATACTGAATCGAATGACAT
>DWLI01003677.1:0-11569 GCA_018249915.1 Cecropterus dorantes dorantes
GTATTGGTAGACTTAGTGTACTTTTCAATGTTCCACTATATGTGTAGTTTAGGAATTCTAGTTTCCAGAATTAAGGCTTGGCCAGATTAATGAGGTGTGGCACTTTTTATCTTAAAAGCAAAGACATACATATCAACGCGTCGTTAATGTGAAAATTATTTTTTCTATTTAGTTTTATTTAAAAGAAGTAAAAAGGATGATGTTAAGAATGTCACCCAAGAGACAGATTCTTTGGTACACCAAAAAGAATAAAACAGGAAGACGTACATAAAACCATGCACGTTTTTACTAACTTTAATGTCACTCAAAACAATTTATAACAAAAAATAGAAACCGACTTCTATGGCACAAAAGAGCAAAAAAATAATTTAAATATATCTTTGCTTCTTTCATACACAGTACATATTACATAGTGCCGAAGTCAGTGCTCAAAATATGTTGTTAGATCAGAACGACGAATTTGACAATATTTTGTAAAGTCGACGCTCATATACCTGTAGGACAATATGAGCGTCGACTTTACAAAATATTGTCAAATTCGGTTCACCCAGTCGAAAGTATCAAAGGTTCAAACATAAAAAGCTAGCGAATTGAGAACCTTCTCCTTTTTTGAAGTCGGTTAAAAATAAGTACAATTCTACTCTTATATAGTTTCCGGACGAAGACCGTTCAACACTTTCGTTCACACAACAAAAAGACTGATTAAGACCTGTAAGTAGCTAGATAATTGTCATTACGAGAGGATGTCCATGAGAATGGAAATACTAGTAACTTGAACGGTAGATTACTGAACGCCATATTAATCGATTGGCGTTTAGACGCGCATTTAATTGGACAATTTGATTCGCTCGGAAAATAAGTTCAACGGTTTTGTATCGGGATCATGGGAGCGTTGATATTGTGATGTCTTTCAAGTAATCTATAATAAAAATAGTATTTTTTGTCTAAAATTACTCGTTTTAAGAATGAACTAGGACAAAATATATTTCAAAATAAAATTAAAGTACATATTCAAATTATTTCTTCTAGTTCTATACTGAATTCGTCTGAACTTTAAGAACAGCTGCTTCGCAAAGTGCTTGTTTCGTTTATTGAGTATTTTCTTTCTTGATGTATCTGTCTAAACTAACCAATCTTGGAACAGCAAAACAATTTGTTTATTTGACTGTATAATAAAAGTTCTGTAAGATTAAAGTTGCTAACTGTCGCTGCCAATTTAAAAAGTACCGTTCGTCTTGAGGCTAATTATCACTAAAATGGACGCATCATACGTTACTCAAGTTAATAGATTAATTTACAAATTACAATTTTCTGGATATAATTAAACCGAATAAGACTCTAAAGGTACTGCGAAAAAAACCGTGTAGATATTTTATTGTACGTTATGTGTTGGTCAGTGATACCTAACGACGACTTGCTCTGAGTCAAACACGACTTGTATTATGAACGGCTTTCAATTGCCTAGATAGCAAATTCATCTGAAACTCAATTATCATTTGAACGGTACATAAAATTTGTACCTACACAGACATTTAATTAGTACTACATCGTAGAAAGTGATGCTTTCGAAAATTTCACATTCACGTGATGTAACCAATAGAAGCTATGTTCTATCAAAGTGTACGCCATAAATGTTAATATTACCATGGCTTATGGCAATGAAATGGCACTTTGCCAAACTCATGAATATATTGAAATAGTGGAAACATATGTCATGGAACGTACTGTTATTCAAATTTATACACTCATAGACAATAGGATTTCTTGTATTTTGAATGTCATGAACATATACAGACACATATGTAAACAGCTACAGTCAGAACAGAAATTTAAATAAATTACAAACATTTAAAGACTGATTACCGGCAATGACAAGCAGCTTAAGCCGATGGGTACTATGGTAATAAGTACGATTTTTATTCAATATATAATCGAATTTCAATAAGTTTTCACGTAATATCTGTTTCTCTGAAGGCATTCTTGATTTGATTTGATTTGAACTCAACTCTTCCCGGCGAATCTATATGATTGACGACCCGCATGGCAGAGCGGTCACCATACCGGTCTGACGCGCAATGGGTTCCGGGTTCGATTCTCGGCCCGACAGATATCCGAATGATGAATTTAGAATTCTGTTCTGGTTCTGGGTGTTTGTGTATTCCTCTTTGTGTGTCCATGGCACCCGTGACACAGGAGAATATCCTGGTGCGGGGCTATGAGTTCAGAAAACGTGTTTTTTAATCTATATGATTTAATTTGGAATCTTGCATATCAAGGAGAGTACAAGAACAAAAGTCAAATTCTGATTCTTCTGCTCCTTCCACTTGTGAAAAATGAAGAACTCAACCCTGTGAGTTACACAGGAAGACTTCAGAGGTAATAATAAGTATGACTTTGTACAAGAGTTCTAAAAATGATACGCAAAATAAGAGTAAATACTAAGAAAGTATTTTTGGAAAACTCAATCTCTAACAAGGCTAAGTCGATTAAAAGTTAAAAAGAAAGAATGTAAATGCAAACTAACTTTAGTTTTGAGTCTCTATTTTACACTAATTTAAAAAAAAACCTTCTGTTACTCAAAAGCAGTTATACCTTTAGTAGTAAGTATTTTAAGTACATTTGAACTGGTCTTCAAGATAAGCAAGTTATTCATTTTAATAGTTGGCAGCTAAACGTGACTGAACAAAAAAACACTAACGTGCAAATTGTCCTCAAAAAATAATGAGCTCTTTGTATAAGAATTGAATGGCACAAAAACAGGCCGGGGGAAATCATTTGCAAAGTAAATTACTTTATTTCATTTTAAAATGTTTTAACACCAAACTAAATGAAAGCTTAAAATAGTTCTGGATTATTGAGAAGTGCTATCGCAAACCGTGAATAATGATTCAGTGTAATTAAGTTAATGGAATGAATAAAACCTTGTACTCCAATACAAGTTTTGGGTATTTTTGGAGGATGTTTACAAGTTCTTCAAGGTTTTTAAATGAGAATAGCAATTGTACAATTACAATTTAAGTTAAATTTAAAACTTACTCCGAAACTGCTCGGTCTAGAAGAGTGATTTTTCCACAAAAGCTTCTTAAACAACTTATTTGAGTATTTGAAAAGTATTCCAAATGGATTTTATTAACCCCTCTGGAGTTAATGGAGTGCATTCCAAATGGATTTTATTAACCCCTCTGGAGGCAGCGTAGTCACTCTCATATTCTCATGTTATACTCTACTTAATGCTGATGATTAAGGCCTATTCTGTTCTATTTGAACAATCTGGTAAAGGAGACATGTCTGGTAGACAGCATGTTAATTTGTTTCCATTATTTCGTTACAAATATAGGTACAGCAAAAATACAGCAAACGAAAAGTTAATCACATGTAACAAGGTCGCCAGGACATCACGTAAGTCGCAGACAATTTCCATACAAATTACGGTCACTTTCGAAACCCTATTGAAAAGCCAACCAAGTATTTTGGACCATTGTCTCACAACAATCACCATTTCGTACTGCATCAGGAGTGCATCAAAACACATTGCATCATTCCTTAGTCACGATTTTATCTGGGTTGTTACTTACATTAATATGGAAATATGACGACACTTAAATTGGCCCGCTTTTAACGTACGCAGAAATATTGAAGCTTTTAAGGACAGTTCAGCCTTCATCAGCGTAATCAATATGTACTGCATTTGCGAAGTTAAACTACACGAACAAATATTCCTTTAGATTTTTTTCCCTATTATTACGATAATATATTATGCTATTAACTGTTTCCTAAGCTTTTAATAGTCTTTTCTACTGTCGACTGTCTATACACAGAATTGACACTGATTGAAGATTTTTATTTGGTTAATAATCCTCTCATAGGCTAATGCAACATGGTTGACTAAATCCATAGAGCATATCAATTAGACACTGTCTACTCTTGTCATACTCACTCATGTGCTTGAATGTTATTAGGTTTCACAACAGTTTTTACGGAATTAATTTTGAAGCAATTCACATGTTTAGATAACAATACAGATGTTTATCGTTGTACTATTCCTTAGACAATGTTCAATTCTATTGTTCCATTAAATCACCTTAAAAGTTGTAGTAAGTACAAAACTAACCTAAAATTCAGTGACCTCTGTTATTACATTTGTTCAATAATGTACTTAAAACAATTTAAGTTTCTGACATTTGATCGTAATACAACTTTTGTAACAACATCAATGAAAATAAATATTTTCTAAAAAAAAACCGCTCGCAAATATTTAAATTATCTATTCTAATTCTGTGCATATTTTATCTGTACGAAATTTGAAATTGCAAATCAAAAATTCTATCTTCGTTATTTGCGAACGCGTTATAAAATTGTTATTCGATATTCGAAAATTAAAATTGCAATCTATTTTTGTGGTGGAACGTAAAAAGTGTATTTGGCTGCGAGGTAATTGAGCCAATAGCATCAGTGAATGCGGCGAGGCTGTAGCGAGGTCGAATCGAGGCCCGCTGGTCAGCGCCAACCGACTTTTCGACTTTTGTTGTTATAAATTAAACTATTATCTATTTATCTAATAAGAGTTTATTTGGTACATTTATCTAACGTTCATTGCCATTTAGTAGTCATAGTAATGGTACACCGTTCGGTCTCAAAGCGTTGATATTTTTAAATACATTTCTTCAGATATATAAAATAATTGAGCCTTAATTTAATAATTTTTGCAAACTTAACTCTTAAGAAGGCATTATGGTGAAATGTTGTAATAAAATAAGTTGCTATATAGTCATATTATTTAAATATATTAAAGATCTATTACATTTTAATTAATTATGGCACAATAAAACCAGGGTAATGAGCACGTGAGCTTTAAATAGTGTCACCAAAGGTCACAAATGTCGGGCATATAATTTAGACAGACACACAGTCAACCAAAAGTACGTGATCCTAGAAAATTACAGCTATTTTCCAAATAAACATTAATTTTGTTTTGAGATTTATTTAAATACGCTTGGCAACATTGTTTTATTGAGATCACGACTCGAAATCCGTGTTGGTTGGTAACCTTGACGGTCCAGTTAGGGATCTGAACTAGTTTGTACGAATCTTAGCAACTCTCGAGTTTCGTTATCTTGACCTTTCGAAAAGGACTATTATAAAAATAAAGATGACTCAACGAAAGGAAACAGTTTAATGCAAATCTTCAGATGCTATATCGAAATAAATTAAATGGATGCCTAAAAAAGCTACTGATTATCGTTTTTTTGGATGGATGGAATGGATTTTTGGACGGAAATGTATCTCTTTTCTAGTTTGAAGGGGTAAAACTTTTTTTGGCTTTAAATCGTAACTAAGAAGTACCAACATATCTATTGACCACAAATTTAGAAAAAGTACGGCTGATTTCAGGTTACAATCGTAGAATACCCAGTAATGGGTACGTATATTGAAAACTTTAGGATCCAAGCGCAGCATGTCTGCTCAACATTGGTATATTTCTAGACAGCACAGTATTTCTAGACCGGTACTGTCTGGCAACAAAACATCCTCGCTCCAATTAAACGCCCTTTATTCTCGTGTAGGCTGTAGGTACTGACCGTGTGGGCGGCTTCATACGTCTGAACGCACATTTACTTTCGCTATTATAACTAATAAGTTTTATTGTCTGTCTTAATAACAAACTTGGCGTAACTAACGCCATAGGCTCCGGTTCAATTCTCGGTCAGGCAGGTGGGACTGTGAATCTAGGAAGCGCGATAAAAAAAAAAAATACTAATTTTTGTATTAAAATTTTCTCGTTACAAACATAAATTAGGGCATAACTTTAATTGCTCAATCTTAATAAGATTCTTATAAACAAAGATATTTGATCTTACTTCTTCCTTACTAACATTGTAAAGACAAACATTAGTATAGATAGTTTGTCACTCTTTCACCCAAAAAGTACTGATCGCCTTTGAATTAAATTTAACATACAGTTTATGGCCTGGATTGACACGTACTCTTTATCATAGTGGAGCCACGTGTAAAAGATTGAACTAGATATTTTTACCAAAACTTATAGAATTATTGTGATTTCCAAAAGCAGTTTTTATAAATATTTTTCAGAATATCCCATATTAAAAGTTCTGTTCAAAGTTACGGGGGCACTTACAAATTATCAGTTACAATAGTTTTTCTTACACTACTGTGAGATATTCGGCAAGAAACTCAGCGGGTTCTGTCTTTGTTTGTTGTACATCTTGTTATCTATCTTTTTTCTTTGTACATATTTGCTTTTTTTACCAGGTATATTTCCCCTATTACTTACTCGTATATCTTCAAAGTTGAAATATTGAGTTCGAATCTCGAAATTCAAAACTAGACCACGACAGATAATTACCAGTTGAAATGGCACAAAATATTACACTAATTGGCTCTTAAACTGTCAGTATATTTCATTAACTCGTAAGACTTGATATTTACCAATTACCTTTAAGTTTCGCTTAAGTTGCGTTCATTATGATACAGTTTAACTGACCGCTAATTATATATTTACCTTCTGAATTGATTGGAGAGATTCAATAAAGATATCAACAAGAAGAAAAAAACCATAAGAATGTAGAAAGTCTACACAGATGAAAAGTTAAAATGGCAGTCTATAATCTTAAAATTAGTTTTTCCTAAACTTTCATGTTTAGTCCTAAGCATAGTGTTTAGCGTTTCGTTACCAAAGGGTAATAGCTAGACCATTAAATTTTCACAAATTTATTTTATTTTATCAAATAAAATAATTAAAGGGCGCATCCATATATCAATCGTGATTTTTTTGCCCCATTTACAGATAGTACGGAATCCTTCATGCGCGAGTTCGACTCGCACTTGGCCGATCTTTTTAGTAGTTTTATAAAAAAATCTACGTTGAAATCTAAAAAGTTTTATATGTTATAGATATAAAACTTAATAAAACTTTAACTTTTTAAAACATATAAAACTTTTACTATATACCAAAAAATATTTAGGGTCTACGAAGGTAAATTTAAAATCCTCCTCCTTTATTCCCTACAAATACATTAACGTGTTTACCACGATCATTTTAGTACACCATTGCCGACCTCACGGCAAAAATTCGAGAGGAATTTCTAATTGTTGTTTGCGCTATGACTGGAATGGCCGATAGAGATAAGCGAGAAATACTCCATTGATTTAAATACCCGAGCTACTACTTTTCTCGGCCATAATTGGCCGTTTACTGTTATGATGATAGGTTGCGTTAAGGATAGATATGACATTTTTAGAAGTGAACTTCTTTAGAATCATTATGATTTGAAGTTCCGTTAAAGTAAAATACGTTATAAAAGCAGTTGTCGTTGCCAAAACCAGATGGCGCTGTACTCCTTTCTGAATCACGCTAACGATTTTACTTCGTAGCGTATAAGAGTTCAAGTTTGGTATATGCTTAATAACACATCCAAAAATAAGCTGCAGAGACTACTAAATCGATTTTTTGAATTAATCGTAAGACTTAATACCATAATGTTCTGTAATATATTATTATTCACTGGGTGTGCTACGCGGTTTGACCTGCTTAAAAATAAGATAAAAATGTACAAACAAAGAGTGATGTTATATAGCCTATAGCTTTCGTCAATAAATGGACTATTGAACACAAAAAAAAATTCTAGGTTCGAACCAGTAGTTCCTGAGATTAAAATAGTTCCCGTTCAATCAAAGAAACTCTACTGCCTTATAATATTAGTGTAGGTAAGAATAAGAATAGATAAGAACAAGGATTATAGATTATTATAAAGATTTTTCTATGATATAGAAGTAGCAGACGAGCATACAGTCCACTTAATAGTAAATGGTCACTGCAGCCCATAGTTATTTGTTATCACCTTTAGACAAGAGGCTAAGTTGAGGCCACGGAAGTATTTAACCCTTAGGACTAAGTCGAAACGCCTCCGATAAGTTTCTTTTGCCACATCCTTCAAACCATCCTTTATTGGATAGAAATAGGTGTAGAGATGGTACCATCTATAAAGTCTACCGTTTTCACATAACCTCGTATATAAAATATCTGGTTTGATGAATATACATAACTTGTGGATAGTCTTGAGAGAAAATATAAAAGTGGATGAAAACTATGTTATACTATGACTACGTTTCTCCATATATCAAAGTGTAAATACTCGTATGGTATAAATATGTACTGATGAGAAGACGTTTCATTATAATTATTACTAATGCAGGCAGAAAACTTCATTCTATACACGGGAATAAGCCGCAATAGGAAGCCGCAGTGACCACATCACATGACTTCTACTTCACAGTACTTCGCTTACTAGTAGGGTTACCAACTATGTTATTGGTTTTTTGGGACACAAAATGGAGGGACGAGCTGACGCGAGGAAATATTAAAAATTGACAAATGCGTTTGAACAAGCACACGAAAGGGTTTTACGGAAAAACACTTTTTTTGGATGAGTAGCTTTTCATGCATTCCATAAAATGTGTTAAAATCAATTATTTATAGATCAAATACATTGATTATACATTCGTTACATTATAAATTTCAAATAGTTCTATTGTTCTAGCAAAGTTCAGCTTGAAATTTGATTGTTTACTAACACAAATTACCTGCCAGTATCAATTTTAAGTGACGCATCTTTCGAGGGACGCCCTGACTCTCGCAAACAAACTGGACACCCTACAAAGTAAGGGACAACACTACAAAAACTGTAGAAACGACAGCCATGTGTCTCTTTTGACGCGGGTTTTCTTTCTCCGAAGCGACTGCTATGTTGCAAGTTGTTAATAAAGACGATAAATGTTTCTTACAGAGTATTAATAACAATGTATTCGACTGGTATAGATATTCCTTAATGTTTATACTAAGTACCTTTGAAGTAAAGGTATTTTCAGACACTGGCATACTTACTCACTGATTTAAAGATGTTGCTGTCTATGAATAAATGTAAGCTTTTAATAAAAATGATACTTAAAAGCAGCACAGATGACAGACGCATAGCCTTGAGGACTAAGTTGCTAATGTCTCATATAAATTTGCAACCAGAGCTTTACAAAAAAATAACACCACAAACACATGGCATAATTTTGACTAGAACAATATCTACACAAAATAACTAGAGATGCATTATAAGATTAAATAGTTCAATGTCTTAATTATGATACACACTTCCACACACTTTAAGATGGTGTAGGATCAAATTCATTTCCATTTATTAAGAGAGCATGATATTTTAACAATAAAGCAAACGAGTACATATAAACAAAAGAAAGGAATAAAATTTGACTTTAAAGTTTTAAATAGCAACCGAGATTAATGATACAAAGCGGTCGCAATACCTATAATAAAAAGACAAAAGCATAAAGATTTAAATAAACCTTTTAGACAATCGTAAAAGCGACTTTAGTAAGGCTTTGCATGTTCGCATAATTAAAAAGCATATTCCACAAAAGGTCAAGAACGAACGAGACATGTGTTGGCATTTAAAGCAAACTTTGATGTTATTTTTTGTCTACCATTTATCACACCGAAGCTAAATATTATACAATATGTAATTATAGACGTATAATTAGCTTAATTAAGAGCATCTGTAGGCGTATTTATATTAGACATATTAAAACAACGGATTTTAGAAATTTAGAAAAATCAGGACATCGTCTATGGTAACTGCCCATGAATAGCTTCAATAGTCTCGACTCATTACAAGATTTTTACAAATTATAGCAAAAATGAAAAGACACACATTTTAACATAAAGTTTGCGGACCTAAAGTCGCCCCTTGACAAAGCATCGCAAAATCGCAAAAAGGAAAAAATAGATATCGTTCGAGCTAATATAGTCAAGTACCGAGACAATCTGGAATCTATAGTAACTATTTAACACCAAGTCACGTGCAACTAACTAGTTTGCAATGAAGAATCAAAAGTTTGCAACATAGCCATAAAAAGAACAGTAAACTTTACCACCCTCCCTATACATTTATTCATAACTCAAACGCTTTAAAGAGGCCACTTAAACATTATTACCTTAAACACAACATAAAGGTTATCAAGCAAGGTCTCAGTCATGTGAAGGTTTTGTTTGGACTATCTTATCGTGTGGTAGCTTTTACAACGCCCCATGTTTACACTATAAACTTTTGATACGTTTCCTCCCTTTGTTTTGATAACAGGGTGTTTTATGGACCAGATAAGACATGCTAAGCGTTACTGATACGAGTATTATAAGCAGACATGCGAAGAACATTCCAAAGTTGCCGTGACATAATAATATTTACAAGGGACTGAAATAAAACACGTATACTCCAGAACTTTAGGTTTTGATACTCGGTCAGATAAGGATTCGGAGATGTAGGTGTCTAATGTTCTAGCAGTTGATATAAGGATAACATCACTATAAGTGAAGTTTTGTAAACAGTCACAGTTCATATTCAAGTTTGTGATTTAAATTTTAGATTTAGTTTTGTTAACTAAAAACTTGATTAAAGAAGAATTTGACACGTTTACAAATACATCGTTGTCTAGTACACCACAACGAAAATACATCGTTGTCTGAAATCATCATCATCATCAACCCATTATCGTCCCATTACTGGGCAGGGTTCTTCTCTCAGAATGAGAGAGTTTTAGGCCATAGTCCAAGTGGCCAAGTGCGAATTGATAGACGTCTAGGTGGTTGTCTGAAATAAATCTCTTCAAATTATGGACAGCACATATATATCTATAGCATTTATTAAATTTAAATAAGTACTCGTAAATACTATTTTCTGTGTAAAATTAGATCTTATTTTATACAACCGAGAATGTTTTAAAGCCTCTAATGTTGTAAATAAATATCTATCTCGTTTGTAGGTCAAAGAACCGAAACAGTATTCTAGTTCAAGAGTTGATCTCGGATCGTAAATAACATGAGTACTCGTGTGTTAAGCTTAGCTTGTTGGGATTTCTATCCGTGTACACTTCGGATCTTATCTGGCTTTACTTTTAAGTTTTATCCGGCTGCTACAAAAAGAAAAATGTTTTCGGATAAATGTTATTTTGTTTTTTTTTTTATTTTCGTGTTTTTGTACTTTTCTGTATATAGAATACCTATATACTTTAAATTTTAGAAATACTTTTTTATGTATTGTACTTTTATCTTCCTTAAATGGTTCCTATTTTTAAGTATAAGGTGTTATTAAATAAATCTACATCGAAATGTCAAGAGCTCGCTGTACACTTAACGACAAATTGGTAATGTTTCGTAACCGAGTACCTATGCGACATTGTTTACCTGCATGAATGTGGAGTTTTTGACTATTACTTATTCTGTAAGTTCTGATAATAAGCGGAATAAATTCTACCTTTGCAATTGCTGGACAGACTTATTTTCCTAGAATACTTTTGTCTTAAACACGCTTTTCTACACTCATAGCCCCGCACTCGTATTCTCTTCTGTGTCGCGGGTGCCATGAAGACATGAAGACGAATACACAAACACCCAGACCCAGAAGACAAATCTTAATTCATCATTCAGATGCCTGTCTGGCCGGGAATCGAACCCGGAACCCACTGCGCGTCAGACCGGTATGGTGACCGC
>DWLI01003678.1:0-11568 GCA_018249915.1 Cecropterus dorantes dorantes
ATGTTAAAGTTGGTAGAACCAGTATAGTTCAACAAGGTACCACTGTCTCACCTATTTCTAACGTAAAGTATGAATAGTTTCGTTAAAAAGGTATCGATATCAGCAGATAACCATTTTAACCCTTGGAAGTGGCAACGCAACTGTTTTAGATTTCAAACGCCATCTCCGTTTTCTGTTGAGTTGATTACAAAAGTCCAAAGGTACGACTTACTCTCAAGTCGACTATCCACTTTTGCTACTTTAATTTTATTAAAAAATCTTATAGTATCACAGTACATTAAAAAAATATAACAACCTCTCCTTACTATAAACTTTAGATGAATTTGTATCCCTTGTATCAACAACAATATCCCGCCGGATACTGCAATGTTAGCACCTATCCTAATTCCCGTAGCCTACATAACCTACATAGGCCGGCATAATCGCCCATTAGTTAGCGAGGCGCCCAATTATGCGTCCATTAACGTTGAAATACACGGGAGAACATAATGAACGTCACCGTTAGTTTGCTCACTAAAATATTAAAAATACATTTTGCTAGGTGGCGGGGTGACTAAACCCGTTTGATACAGACTCGGCCAGACAGATATATTTGGTATTTGTGTGTTTGTCACTGTGTGTCATTGCCACCCACGACACAAAAAAAAACTATAGGGCTCAGAAAATGATAAAGCTATTTATTTATCTATACAATCTAAATTAGTCTATCTTAAAAGGTAATAACTTTATGTTGATTTCTAAAAAAACAGGAATTTTGACTCATACATATAACATTGTAAGCTTATTTTAAAAATTTGCTTAATTTATTGTCAGAGAAATAGCTAATTAATTTGCTAAAAAATATATTTTTTATCTGACTGAAATAGCAAACGAGCATACAGTTCATCTGATGGTAAGTGGTTACTGCCGCCCATGGATCTTTAAGCAAAATCTGAAGTTAATCACAGATGCGTTGCCTAAAAACTAATATGGCCTCGTATATAAGTCAAACTACACTGTTTCAACCACCTGACAATTACATCCCCATTAAAATAAACAAATAACTTAGAATAACATTTTAATCTAGTTATTAGGACCTATGCACATATATTTTAATACAATATCTAGAATAATTAATCGATTTCGATTACAGCTTTACTGCAACGATAGGAATTTATTCAGACCATTATAAAATTATTATTAACCAATATGCTAAAGTAACGTTAGAGAAACTAGATAAAAATATACATGTTTTAATATAGAATTAACATGAAGTGATGAAAATATTAACATAGAAAACGTTTACTGACATACTTTGACCATTCCGTATGTTTTCAATACTTAGCATGAATCTCTTAAAGAGCAATTTTAAGCTAAATAGGCCTTTGCGAGGGACTACTTTGAAGAAATTCTTGTAAGATCTTATCTGCATTTAGTTATCTTTTATGGAAAAAGTATAAAACCACAGAAGAACTATCTTTAAATAATATTCAAAGTTAATATCTCTGTCTGTGATTTCAAAGAACTACCATTTTCTAAGATAACCTAGTTGTATCTAAATTAAAATATAAAAACACTAAGCTTAAAAAGTGTGTTTTTTGTACATTCTGTATATTATTTACAGATTTATCTTATAGGAGATTCTGGCGAAACTGATGAGTCATGCGATATAGGCCACTATATAAAAAAATATCTGGGTATCTCTACTTCTGTTGTACCGCCAATCACGAGATATTTTTCAGGAGATTGAAAAAGCAAAAGAGCATTTAGCCTATCTGATGGTACATACTCACTGCCGGCCATGGACTTCTGTAAACCACTTTATATAGGATAGAGGTTCTATTCGAAAGCGATCACAGATGCGTTGCTACTCCCGAGGACTAAGATGGTCGCCTCATGTAGAAATGAGCCGGCAACCACACCCTTCGAGCATAACGCAAAAACTGCTTCACGCTAGAAATACATATTTGTGCCAGTAGTACCTTCCCGTCGAACTACACTGGTTCTACCACCTGGTGGAGTAGTCAATAAACAATGATGCGGTCAACCTTTTCCAGCCACTGGACCATTGGGAACGAATTTAACTATCTGAGTCACTACACATAATTACAAAACAATAATATAAGCTACACTTACAGTGAAAAATATTTAGTAACTAAGCTCTTTAATAAGTAAGACGAGCCGCGTGGCGGAGCGGTCACCCTACCGGTCTGACGATCAGTGGCTTCCGGGTTCTATTCCCGGCCAGACAGACATCTCCCAGACCCAGAGCGAAAATCTGAATAATGAATTTAGATTTTCGTTCTGGGTCTGGGAGTTTGGGCATTCGTCTTTGTGTGTCCATGGCACCCGCGACTCAGGAGAAAATTCTAGTGCGGGGCTATGAGTGTAGAAAGCGTGTGTTTTTATAATGATAATCATGATCTCCTAAATGTCCCGCTGCCTTCCTATGTATGCTTAATATACGAAAATGTTATACTTAGTTAATCGTTAGCTTGTACCCGTAACTGCAATGCTTGGCATACACTCCATATAAAAAACCGTTAGTTGAATCCATTTCCACCTACCTACAAAAATCACTAAGAGTGGTGGTGCACTAGTGTACATTTTAAAGAAAACGGAAAGTTGCACTAAACCAATGTCATAGACTTTTTGCTACATTATTCATTTTAAAAGACCTGATCCTACCAGTGAGACATTAATACCTTGATAGCAGGTTTCAAAAATAGGTTTCAAAAACAATTTCAGGTATTTTATTAATAATATCTTACCATGACATGCAAGATAAGTTATTTATTTTATTAACCAACTTATTATCCTATATTTATTTTCACATACATATGCCCAAAAAAGCATCAAGCATTTTAACACCTTAACAATTTATAAATGCTATAATTAGTTACGAATTTTTTGTAACATTATTTTATGTGTACAGGTTTCGGGCGTTTCCATTTCTGCCTGCTGGCCATCACGGGGCTGATCTACGCTAACACCGCCATCGGCATTACCATCGTGTCGTTCGTGCTGCCAGCCGCAACATGCGACTTCCGGATGACCTCCGCGGACAAGGGCTGGCTGACGGCCGCCCCTATGTTAGGTTAGATAGCATTAATTGCTTCAAGTATACCAAGTAATTACTTTGACCTTTGTTATCACATCCCGTATTGAAAATTACTGCGAATGTGCGATGCTGTACGCTTAGATAAGTAGGTAATGTCATTTGTGTTTTTTGCCGTGTCACAAGTAGATAGATGGAAATATCAGATATTATCACAATGTACTTAACGTGTTAATGATTTAGAAACGTAAACATACATTGTAAATTCGTATTAACATTCATAATATGGACCACTTTTATGTAAGACCGATCGGTTGTCGTACTATTCTCTTGAACGACGTCGCGAAATTTATGTAGATTTGCCTGTTTGACGGACATCGATTGATGATTGAGTTTACCAAAGATCGCAATCTGCAGCGTTCTATCTCTTAAAATGTATTTCATGTCGACTGATGCCTTCTATCGACGATGAATGGCATCGATCGATGATGTCGATTGACAAACTTTTGACAATGGAAATCCTACAATTCTAAGTCCTAGAAGAAAAGAAAAAAGTCAATTGTAATTGTAGTTGTATGTAAGTAATATTTTGTCACCTTTATCGTACTTTCTAAACTCGTCACGAGGACGAGGACGACATTCTCATAGACTCAGAATGTTTATGCTTGATTAGAACAAGTGGCGCCTTGTAATATGACTAACAATATAACTCAGCGGCGCATTAATTGTACGGCTGACTTAATACCAGAAAATATAGATATGTTTCACATTAACAGTCTGGTTCTCTACTCTAAACAATAGTTAAGTGACTCACACGTATTCATAAAACTTAAGTGTAGGTAATAAATCGGGGGTATGATTTTGTAATATACAGTGTATTAAATAATTTTAATGAGGATTGTATTTACTGTACCTATATCTAGATTGTCATTTAAAAAATGCCCTGACTTTGTAAAATCCTAGCAAAATTGGTATGTGGCAGCCCTAATATACCACCCGGGAGAAACTACCGCAACACCTATTTCCAGTGTAAAAAAGTCCTTGCGTTTCGGAGGTTTGGGTGCCAGATGATTACATATCATCGTAGTCATCAGGAATGACAATGCATCTGTTCTACACTGATCACTTATCAGGTGGACTGAATAGTCATTTACTACTTCAAATTTTAAAAATAAACAATATTGCGTGTATCAATGTATAACACGCCCGAGATGTGAAACTATTATAAACCATGCATAGCATTTTACAGAAGTCGGTTAAAATGATTGATACATACCATATTAATACGTATTATTATCTAAATATCAATTGTAATTAAATATCGTGATTGTAACGTAACGCCCAGCATGATTATTTCCGTTGCAAAAATTTAACACCAATTCTGTTTTTTCCTCTCAAGGCGCACTTAAAGGAGTTCAATTCAAAAATCTAATATAAATTTCGTCACAGGTATGGTAATCGGTTCATACTTCTGGGGGTGTTTGGCCGACACCAAAGGGCGTAAATTGGTGTTGGTCTCCACGCTGCTCCTCGATGGATTTATTGGCATCCTCTCATCCTTCGTGCAGATCCTCCCCATCTTCATGGCTTGCAGATTCGTCAATGGTTTCTCGTAAGTTATATCCCCATTTTAATTAAACCAATATGGACTTTGTTAATGTATTATCTACTTTGAAAATTTCTAAAATTGGTATGACATGGAACTGGGCAATCAATTCCGAGAGCCTAAAAAAACGTCATCCAATCAGTTTTTCGATCCAGTTTTAACTGGGTTATTACTATTTTTTGTAATTCCTCGGCATTGTTAAAAAATGTAGGCCTGTGTTTTAACTATAATTAATGATATTTATGACATTTCAGAATTGCCGGAGCCATGGGTATCTGCTTCCCGTACTTGGGAGAGTTCCAGCAAACCAAGTACAGAGAGAAGATCCTCTGCTGGATGGAAATGTTTTGGACTCTGGGTGTCATCTGTCTTCCATGTAAGATCAATTAGAATTAGACATAAACTATACTGTTACTTTTAAAGATAAAATAAGATAACTCTCTTGGATTTTAAAGCTAATAGAATTTTACAAGAATATGGGAATGTATATTTTATTGTAAGCCTCGAAGTCCTTGTGATCTTCAAGACTCATTTTTTCTTTGTAAATTATACCAGTACATACCTCGATAGGAAAGCCACTACGGCCACACCTATTTCTTCAGTGGTGTAAGCAGTTTTTGGATTTGCACGGCCACTTTTTATATAATTACGGCAAGCTTAATGGCAATAGAACCCCTGACTTAAGTTTATTACGGAAGTCTATTGTCGCCAGTGACCACTTAATATCAACTGGAATGCATGCTCGTTTGCTACTCATATTTATAAAAAAAGCATTCGTTATTTTTTTCTTGTTACAGTGATCGCGTGGGGCATCATCCCAATTCAAGGCATTCGCATCGAGCGCGGCAGCTTCTCTTACGACTCGTGGAACTGGTTCGTCGCGGCCTGCGCCGTCCCATCCCTGCTGCTCGGCTTCTGGCTGCTGACCTTCCCCGAGAGCCCTAAGTTCATGATGGAGTGCGGCGATTACGACGACGCCCTCGCCTGCCTGAAGAGCATCTACAAGCAAAACACTGGGGATGATCCCGACAACTATCCCGTACGTATGCAGCGCCAAAAATAGAAGTGGCCCCGAAATTTAAAACACTTGATAGTAATACTTTTTATGATAATATTCTTTATATAAAATCGAGTCATCAAATTAGATATTTAAACATCAATGTTTTCTTTTTTAAACTCAAAATACTGGGAATCAAAAATATTAAAACATCAAGTAACCATTTCAAAAACTAATTGTCTACGTATTTAAATACCAGATTCAGTCTGCAGTTGCAACCGTTTTCATTTAAAAGGTTTCCAACTTTTTTTAAAGTTCCGTAAATGAAGAATAGGCAACCATAATACACATACTTGTAAAGACTACAGCTATCTTTGTAATCAACAGATCAAGAGCTTAAAGGAGAAAGTGCGAACGATCTCTGTGGCGTCGCAGAGTTCTCAAAAATCCGTCCGAAGCCTTAGCATGCGTAAACCTAAGGATCTCAAGAGACTGTTCAGCGAGATCTGGACTCAAACGAAAGCGCTGTGCAGAGCTCCCTACCTCAAATACACAATACTCACTTGTCTCATTCAGTTTGGATTGACTACCAGGTATATTCATTTTCTTATATTATTGTTAATGAAATCATAGCGAAATATCACTCACCACAGGCAATAATAATTTAATTTTTATAACCAATGGATCTGTACGTTAACTGATATCAGCGATCACTGCCATTGGAAGCGCAGATTAACTGAAATCAGGGTTTACTGCCTTGGAAGCCCTTTACTTCAGACATAATGGATGCCTTCATAAGGAGGTCCCAATGACTGAACTACTTTGGCTGTCTGACATATAATTAACGGCTGTCGATCCAAACACTTTGTGAACAGATTTCTTTAAAATGAGTTTCCGCTGTCAGCGAATCTACATATAGTATCCTTTTACATCTTTTACTTTGAATTCACATCATTAATTCAATTGTAACTATCGAAATTAGAACGCTATGGAGCATTTCAGAAAACAATGTTACTTGTATTGGATGTATCCTCACAATAGGGGTATTGTTCTCCTCCGTATATTAGTCCTCATAGTACATTACTCTCCTCCCCAGCTACTACACTCTCATGATCTGGTTCCCCGAGTTGTTCAACCGTTACGAAGAATTCGAGCATCGTTTCCCCAACACCTCCGCGTCAGTGTGCGACGTGTCCAGCATCGTGGTCAGCGATGACTCCGCTGGTGATCCCTTCGACTGCGAGAAGATCATCGACCAGAGCGTCTACACCCACACCCTCATCGTCGGCCTGGCCTGCATCCCAACTTCCCTGTGGCTCCCTCTTTGCGTTCACAAGCTTGGTGCTAAATTCTTCTTGAGTAAGTTCATGTTTATAATTAAACCTAATGATAAAGCAAACGGATTACGAAAAAAGAGCCCCATGACATAACGCGCCGACTAATATTAATAAAATTGATGTTATCTTGTGTGCCTACATTGTAGTGATAAATATGTTCATCCATTTTTATAATACAAATTAAATCACATATAATCCCCGCATTAATAGTATTAATAGTTTTTGAATCATTATTTCATACTTATTTTTTCTTTGAATCGTCTTTATAAATTGTATTGAAATTATATACGTTGTCAGAAGATCTGATCTAACTCAACCAACTACCATTAACGTACCATCTACCTATTTCACACGTAAACACGAAACAAATGTGAAAGTCTGTCTGATATGACTGTCTTGGTAATTTAAACTACCCGTAAAATAAGTAATTTTAAATACCCTTAATAACAATATCGAGTGTCACCTATTATTAAAGACCTGTCATCATTTAGCATCTTGTCCTCAAGTCAAGTCATCAAGTCCTATAAAATCTGCTAGCAAAGTTCTTACATCCCGGAAATACAAATACTAACAAATTATTTCCAGTTTTCAGTTTGGGTGTTGCCGGCGTAGTGACAATGGGCCTGTACTTCGTGCAGAACTCCATCCAGAACTTAGTGCTGTCCTGCATCTTTGAAGCTCTTACCTCCCTCGCGATCAGTCTTGTGTTCTGCGTGCTTGTCGACCTCTTCCCAACAAATCTCAGGTAATTACCATTAATGATCATTTCTCATTAACCGACTTCCCAAAGGAAAGAGATTATTTATTCGTCACGTTTTTCTTTTGTTTTCCTTTAAACCTAAAATATATACCAACTTCAAACCTAAACCTTCAAACCTAAAATATATACAAAAAATATACCAACCAAGCTATTCTCTTCAGCCAATATATGGTCGCACAATATTTACAATGTTTAACTTCCACGCAAGACATTACAGTTCTCGATGCAGTCCCAACAAGTCAGAATGTAACAAAATTTATTATGAAGGAAGTATTCAAATGTACACTTCTCGAAAAAACAGTTGGATTTTGAATACATTTGTATACCTTCTTTCATATTAATTTAGAACTACTTTATATATTCTTCAAATATAATAAATTTGTACACAGGGTAATGGCGGCTGCGCTTTCACTAACGGCTGGTCGAGGCGGTGGTCTGATCGGCAACCTGTCCTTCGGATATCTGATTGATATCAACTGTATTGTTCCCATCGTAGTATTTGCGGCATTCCTGATTAGTAAGTATCAAACAGCAAACATACACGAGATTAAGCTTAGTAAAATAGCGAAATGTATATCAACACTATGTTAACTACTCAATATGGTAGGAAACCACAACATTTTATCATTTTTATCAACATTTTTTCTCTATACAATATAAGAGCTCATTATATCATACCAGTCTTATAATATACAATATATTTCTTTATATATTGCAATGTAATTATAAAACATAATAATGTGACATCAGAATTATGCGATTAAATATAATCACGGCGTTATGCCACGGGTATATACCCGTTTAACTCAAATTTACTAACAACAAATATTCCAAGATAGAATTTCTGTCCTCCTCTTACCATCAGATAGTTTAAGTTTGTTTGCTTCTTAATCATAAACTCATGGGTACGCATGTAATTGACATAACTCTTTTACATTCGGTAAATAAATGTCCAATAACACTTCCGATCACATTTGTGTTTATACCTTAACCGTTTTATCTGATTACAGTTGCCGCAATCCTCTGCTTCTTCTTGCCAAAGACGGGTCAAGAAGCGCTAGACTAAACCACAAGTGTCTGCTAAAATCTTAGTGTAATTAGACTGCAGTTTGCAAAGTAGATCACATCGTTCGAGTGGTTGTACATATCGTATAGGATGTAAATATTGAGGACTAAGTATTCTATTTATTCATGTTGCCTAGTATACCAGTGACACTTGTGTCGAGTGTGTCCGCTCTAGGGAGACACTACCGGAGTTACCATGTACTGTGATTCAGTATTGAATATCTTATGAATGTAAGATTGAAAAACAGTATTTTAGAGTTGACTGTGTAATATAATGCCCTTAAATTATTTTAATTATTACTATTAAAGGTTGTTTACCTTCCAAATGTTTGTTTTATTTAATGTAAAATACTTTCCTTTTATGAATTCTATATAAATTCAATCCAATTACAATTATGTAAAATTTTCTTTCTAATACATGTTACTCTTGTTTCTTTTTTGTTAAAATAAAAGAATTCAATTTTGTAACACAATTTATTAAAAAAAGCTTTTGGTACAAAGTTGTAAAGTAAGGAAAATTACTATTTATCTATCTGTTTATCAATGTGCTAATGAAAGTATAGTAAATAAAAAAGATCAAAATTATAAAAAAAAAAATAACACATACCATAGATTTATTTTTTTCTTAATTTATAATGCAACAAAGCATACATTTAATGATGCTATAAGATATAAAGTATTTGTGTATCTGTGTTTCATTATTATAGTAACAATTTAAAATAAAAATCATCAAGTTTTATGTACAAAGAAATTTAATTTCACTTAATACTATCATTATCGTGTGCAGTTATTACAAATGCAAGATAATCGAGGCTATTAAATCTCAACAATGAAGTAACAAAACTTATAAATTAATATAGAATATGCTTCAAATTAATAAAGTTTTACATATAATATTTTGTTTCTTTACAATCTTCGAAAATCTACCATTTAACAGTTTATCACTTTATTTAATTATTTCCAAAAAAATCTTAGTATATCATATTATCATAAAATTTTAACGATACAACCACTATCTAAGATAACCAAATTATTAATTTTGACACAATAAACAAAACGTTTCGGAATACTTGTTTCAACAATATGAAACAGTAACACATTCAACTTTATTGTACGTATGTATGAAATGACGATTATTTGGTGTGCAATTCTTAACGATGACTATAAATGAGACAACTTTATGTCGTATATGTTACATAGAAAGCAGATGGAAAAATATTTATACGCAATTCGATCTCGTAATATCAATATCTGCCTCACAAAGCGTGGAGAACTATATCAGGTCTTATTAGTTTATCCATGTTAAAAGTAAGTGCACACTTAACATCATAAATATCTATTAGGTTATTTAATAAGTATTGCAGTGTAAATAGGTATACATTATTGTTTTGTGTGTGACATAGCCTTATATTAAATTTGAAAGACGATCAGCATTAAAGTCCTGCAGTTTTTCATCTAATGGAATCACCTAAAGATGTGACGAAAACTTTTCTACGGGAATCCTATGTACCGCAAATAAACTTGAAACCTGCTTGCCGTATTATGTCATCATTATATCATATTCATACACAAATATGACGTAAATATGCATATTAACATGCCCAAATTAAAATAGAAAAAATAATTTCTTTTTCAATATATTTTTCTTGCATTGCCATGATTCTTGAAATATATATGAGAAAAAGCCGAAATACCTCAAAAACGTGAAAATTTTATGTCTCTTGATGTTTACTTAATTTAATATTACTATTTGTCACATAATTATATATGTATCAACAATTTAAAAGTCTAAATATTTATAACAAAAATGCAATCTATACTAACAGGGCTAATGCAGGGCTTTTATATGAGCGGAAATCATTGGAGTGGCAATCAGGGCTCGAAACTTACGATTTGATTGACGATGGTTGCATACTTAACCTATGAGAAGTATATATTATATTAGTGATGTGCCAGATTTTTAGCAATTTAAGTCCGCGGATAAGGATACGAACATAGATGATTAGTGCGAAAATAGCTACGGATCTCACTTTTGTATTGAGACTGTGTCGATGCACGTCACTTAGCTAACAAACGATATAAAAGTTTTGTAGTATAAATTAGATATATGGCAATAACAATTTTAATTCGACCAAATTTTACCGGTATTTGATCTTAGTATAATGCAAATACCAAATAACTTAATATAAAAAGTTTTTTATTCTTGCATCATAAAAATAAAAGATATCTCGCTCATATGATGCAATTTTGTTGGAGACGCTAATGTATCACTAATACATTTACGTCGTTGTTGTGAGCAAATAATCGCCACGATTTCTAGAATTAAACCAATTTAGATTAATGTTAATAAAACTTTGCTGTCTAAATAACAGATTCATTTCAAGAGATCCGTTTTGAAGATCCACTAAATCCTATCCATATCCACATATTTAACAGATCTTTCACCAGACATCCGCCAGACACAACATCAGGCACATCACTAGCTATGTACATGTTCAGCGGGAAGTCTGTGCAGCGCTTGGTACTTGTGGCAAGCCAAATTCATCCACGGGCACACCGTCTTTATTCCTCACGCTGTCTGCTCCCGGTTCCTTATCTGGCGCTGCTGGTGCTTTGACAACGTCATCGAGGTATGACGCGTCGTCGTCTAGGGCTATCTCGTCACCTGGAATTTATGTTACATATTTTTTATACTACTCGACCAAGCTAACTAGACGAACGGAAAGAATGCGGTTTCCCTCCCCGGTCCCGCCTCACGCCCCGCTC
>DWLI01003679.1:0-11567 GCA_018249915.1 Cecropterus dorantes dorantes
GTAAGTAGGTACATATTTGGAAACAATGAATAACTGGTTTTATTTATAATCAACAGGTATAAAATGTTTATTATTTTTTTTGTTATATTGCCTCAAACCTATTTAAAAAGACTACTTTAGCTTTAGACTACTTTAAAAAAAATGTAATTATTCGCCTATTTACTTAAGCAAGTAGGTATTATTTATCTTAGAATTTTTTACAATTATACCCCAAATATTAAAGTATATTTTATAAATATTATGCAACAAACTCGAATCTATTCACTTGTCTGTTCCGCTCAGCGGTAATTCAAGATGATCACTCGTACTACCTATTTATTACAACTTATCTACAGCGCAGTAAATTCAAAGGATTCTGACTAGTTCATGTGGTTGAGCTAACTTTATCTATCTTACTACATTTAGCTGTATTGAATTATTTGAAATTTTTAGGTTAAAATTATTGATTTCATTTAATATAAGTAGGTACGTAAAATTCGAATCCGGGCTTTCAGATTTTGCTTCCATAATTTGTAACCAAATTACCGTTAATAATTATTAATTAATAATTAAGTTTTTGTTTGAATAAATCGTAGCTCTTTGATAAGGCGTCACGCGTCACGCGTTAATAAAAAAGTAATAAATGCATGACGACATTAATTTCCAGCTAATTATTTTTTTGGACGTCATGGTGCAGCCTTTTTCAAATTGCAACGTTTAATTTCCAAAATTATCGTGATAATGTAAGAAGGATTTACATCCTGAAACCTTCACGTCAATAACGTTTTCTACATACTTGTACATAAGTGCGATGGGCACATACAAAGATGAATACATAACACCCAGACCCAGAACAAAGATATAAATTCATCACTAAAGTGGACTTTAGATACTGAGACTCAATTGATACTGCATGCTCCTTTACTACTTCAATCTTATAAAAAAAATATATTTATATCAGACCCAAATAAATTTGTTCTTTTAACATAGCAGTTGTTAATAACTTCACCGTATTGAAAATATACATTTCTAAGTTAAGAGCCAAGACTTCCCAAAGTTACGTCATTACTACGGCTGCATACCTACGTATAGGAACTGCCTACACAATTCGACGGTTGCTCCTTCGTAGCCGTACTTAAAATTATCCACTCTCTTGAGTCATAACTGCATAGCACTCAATTCAAATTAGGCCCACTGCAATAAAGGAAAATGAGATTTTTTACGAACAGAGTTGTTTTTATTGTGCAAAAAAATTCGCCCCGAACGCTGATTAGGTAGTTCATTTATTCGAGGGGTATTTATTATGGCTTTTTCTTATTGTTCACTTTAACGTGAGCTATATTTGGTTTCACTGGGATTAATGGTGATTGTACTTTTAGGTATACATTTGTTCTATGGGATTTATCATTATACTCAGGTACCATCAACACCTACCGTATAATGCTGCTGTTTTTATTTACTAGTTTACTCCCGCGACTTCACCCGCTACAGTTACGTTTATCACGGTAGCGAGTATGCCATATGTTTATCCCGGTCTTAAACTACATGTGTATCAAATTTTAGCAAGATCTGATCAATAGTTTCTACGTGAAAGTGTAACAAACACACATACATCCTCACACACTTTGCATTTATAATATAAGTAACATTTAATTTTACTTGTTATCCGTAAAACCAATATGCGCAATACCATCCAAAACTGGGCGATATTTATCGTTGGAAATGGAGTCCGGACTTCATAAGTAAGAGTGTATAAATACTTGTTTCCTTGGCAAGTGTACCTTCTTTTATTAGGTCACGTCGTAGTTTCCTATCTAGAAATATCAGGGCAAAGGCGAATCTATTACGTTTAGTTATCTTCTAATTATTTACGGCAAATACTCAAACTTTAATAAAGGTTTATTATTTAAGAAAAACTTGAAACGTGCTTAATGATATCATTGTGTTTACCTAGAAATACCATCATGATCAAAATAAGTTAATGGTAAAAAAATTAAATGAAACGAAACAATATGAAATGGAGTCAAAGAATATGAAGTGATTTATAGCCTGATTTGAAGTCCTTTTTCAGTATAGAATTTAATACAGGTACATAGTTAAAATAATAGTGTGCCTTACATATTTTGGGTTTGCGCAGCGGTAATTACGTTAGGGATTTACGTAGAGCCTAGTCATGTTAAGTAATAAGCCAATCTATGCTCTTAGACTTATGAAATATTATGTGTTATAACCTTATTCATTCTTAAATATGAGTATAACATTATTTATCATTAAACTACAACAAACAAATACACAATAACAATATACAAACTGCTGTATACTCCTAACATGAATAATTCGAGAAATCCAATATTACGTTTAATGACTTAGGTATATTACCGCAAAATCATTTAAACATATAAATACATTTTAATATGAAACAGCTACTCACGTGACATATTTGAAAAAACAGTCGACATTTCGAATTTTTTATATGGATCGTGGTAATGGTGAAATCACGACCACGATCCATATAACTGGATGGAAATATCGAAAAAACTGTATTCAAATATCATATCGTGAGTAGCCGTTACATATTAATATGAATCCAATATTAATTATAAACACATTTAAAAATCTTATAATGTTATAATTATTATTATAGCTATAAAATACATCCATGCAGCCTACGCAGTTAATTATCCCGACATCTAGCCAAGTATGCGTTAACAAGAGCCGCGAAAGAGATTATTCAACATTCAGAAATATTTTATACTCATCTTTCGTTTCATTCAAGGACGACAAACAAGTCGCTTCTATCGTTAATAAAAAGTCTCTGAAATTTACCGACTATAGAAAATTAAAGTAGATTGTAATTCAGTGTACAAAATGTAGTAAACCTTTTTAGTAATTCGCTAAAAAATGTTGAACGTACCTAACATGGCAAGCCGAACGGGCGGAGAAACCGAGGACCTAAACTCAGGTGGCTAGAGTCGTGCAAGACCTTAGAACTCTGGGCGTGGCAGGATGGAGAGAGAAAGCCCAGAACAGATCCGACTGGCAAATGTTCTGGACCAGGCCAAGCCCCACCCGCGGTTGTAGCGCCTTACATGATGATGATGATGTACCTAACTAATACTAGTAACATATTGTACATTTGATGTAAATATATGTAATAACTAGGAAATGGATAAGTTGATTAATAAGAAGATATTTCACAAAAAAAATAGACAATAAGTTACTTTATAAGAACCAGCGAACATGTGCAAGTGATGAATTTAGATTTATGTTCTGTCGGTTTGTGTACTCATCGATATACACATCTCTTGAACATAAACCACGACTTTAATACTTTTTACAAACAAACAATAATTTATCAGTCATCACATTTACTACCAAGAAAATTTATATTAATTACATTATAAATAAAATCCGGGAGTGCCGGCAGAAGTGAAAACTTGAATATTAACGTTGTGCATTTATGATATTTTGAAATGGTAGAGAATAATATTGCACGAATTGTTTTATTTATCAGCATGAAAGAACTTTCATTTATGTGGTAAATTACAATATTCTTTTATTGCACTATCGCACATGAACATGACAATTTATATAACATTAAAATTTTTACACTTTAGAACTCAAACACGCGCAATCGTGCAACCGCTCTCGCTCCATCTTACGAATTTTCGATCAGGACACGTGACCCTGACGCGAGTTAAACATTTTTTACCCATTACAAAAAGTGCACAACGCCGCTAAAAAGTTTTCACTTCAAAAATATTCGATTTTTTATACTTAATGATTATCTTTATAACACATAATTAATATAAGAGCTAACCAAATATAATAATTTACCACCCAACAACCAATCTAATAAAATAGAGGCCAAAAAGTAATCAACGTCGCTAAAGAAGTTTTCACTTCAAAAATATTCGAATTCTTATACTTAATGATTATCTTTATAACACATAATTAATGTAAGAGCTAACCAAATATAATCATTTACTACCCAACAAACAATCTAATAAAATAGAGGAATCTAATGAACAAATAATACTAAGAATATAAATACACAATAACAGAACAGCACTCAATCAAGGAATAATGAGTGGGTAGATTAGATAAAGCATAGTAAATAAACAAAGACAAGCCAATAAATCTCTCAACACCAATTACAAGTATATGATCGTGACTAACGCGAGAATCGAACGGGCGTCCAAGTCAATGGCCCTTTGGGGAAATACACGACAATTGGGGTATTCTGACCCCGGACAAGCTAAGGGTTGGATTTATAATATATTCTGTGCTTGTTTTCGGGAAGACATTCCAAAACTTTCGTTTGCTTTCAACAATATGGAACTAGCAATTTATTAAGTTTATAAAATATAGGCTTTTTATATTTTATTATTTTATTATAAACCACTGGGGTTTGTGAATCAAAAACATAAAACTGATTGAACGTTAAAATTAATAGTCCGATAATTTTCGGTTCACATAATCCAACAACCTTTATAAGTTTTCGCAAGTTTAATTAAAAGTTAAAAACCGTAATGAGATCAAAGCAGCGTTAAAATATAGGTATTACTAATATTCTCCTCAGAAAACTTAGAACCCAAGTAATGTTTGTATCGTTCTCGTTCATCGTAGCGAAGTTTAAGTTAAGACGGTAAAGTTTTAAATTATTCCTTCAGAGCGGAAGAAAACCTCAGGTATCCCTACAGGCCGAGAACTTGAAGATATGTCGACACCTTCCCGGAGGCTAAGAATACTGATAAGTTTCTATAGCGTTTGTCTATACAAGAAAATAAAAATACACATAAAACCTATACATATATTAAAATGGGTGTACTCCTAATGGATGTGTCCTAATAAAAACATAGGTCACACAATAACTAATAATATAAACATTCCTTTATTTATTTAATTTAACTGTCTGTTTATCTTTGTATTTTAAGTTTGATGCGATGGCAAAATTACTGCATTAAATTGAAAAGATTAGAAATAATTTATTTTATTTTATAGTGGGTATCTTGAGTTAACATTCAGCCTTTATTGCATAAAAATCCATACATTTTATTAAGGGTTAATATTCATTAAATTATTTTACCCTTATTCAAAGGGACGCGTGGTAGGTACTTCAAGTCTATAATGTTGATGCATATTTTATTTTGCCTCATTCGTTTGAAGCTATATCCTCTTCCGAGAAGTAGTGAAGAAAATATTGAAGGAAAAGTGAATAATGTTTTGTGGCTTTGTGCTATTTGGAAATTGTTTTTAATATATATTATATAATATACTCGTCATTTTATTCAAAATTAAAATCTCTTTAAATGAAAGCACCATTGCTAGATTTAGTTATAGTTTTGTGTGGTTATTCTTATAGATGTATATGATGCTATAATAAACGTAAAATTATGGAAACCTAAAAAATAAAATACGTACTTTTAGCGCCGTTTGCAAAAATATAGTTTTTTTGTTCGAAGAGAGGGCCTTTTTTTCGAGGGGGAAACTTTCAAAACGTACCTGACGTTGTAGGAGCGACGTCAGGTTATGTGACGCCAGATTTCTACCGCATTAAAACCCCCCGGTGGCCGTCCTCGGCGTTGCGAAGATGACTCCAGGCTTCAAAGGAACACAACCGGAGTCCTCTGAACGCGTTTCCTCATCGGGCTCCATACCGTAGCCCTATTCTTATCCCGGAACTACGGGGACGTGAAGACAGGGTCTAGAAAATTTCGGAGGCTTCCGACCTATATTTAGTAGTAATGTGCCGGATCATTAAGATAATAGATCCGCGAATACGGATACGAATACGGATTATTGGTGTGTAGATCCGCGGATACGGATACGGATATCAACTTTCTTACAAATTCACTTACTTTACAGACGACAGTTGCTTTATTAACATGATTCTGCCTATGCCCTTAGAACGAGTGTATAACGTTTCACTTAAACAATCATTGTTCACGTTTAACCCTATCGTTGCAACGTACACTGTAATTATATGTAACAACATATAATATTAATATAAATTTGACTTTTGAAGTATGGGCTAAATATGTGATATTAATAAACGACATGGAATTTAATACTAATTTACCTAATCGCCTATATACATTTAAAATTTTGTACATATAATGAATTTATAAGTAATATGGATTTAATAGTATGTATAAAAGTTCATTTTAAGATCCGCCTAAAATGCTTCGGATACGGATACGGATCTTTCTCAAGCCGCGGATATCCGCAGATACGGATACGGATATCCGGCACATCACTAATACCTACCCATTCATCTGAAAATTAGACAAAAAATAAAGAGGGCTTTACGCATTGAAATGTTTCTAGAAATAGCTCGTGAGGTTCTGTTTTTGTAGCAAAATAGTTACCACCATTTTAGCGAATGCGGTCACAATACGAAAACATCCGCAAGGAAACATTATAATCTAATCCGCTTACTTTGTGGCAACAACTTTTGGGAACGACCCGTGGTTTTATTAATTCGATTACGTCGTGGTTGAAGTTGAAAATTTGTTATAGGTTCCCTTTGGATGTTACAATTATGTTATTTATTGTGAAGCGACCTAAGAAAGCCCATTGCGAAGGTAAGTTGAATGTGGTCGCGGTGCCTACAGAAATAGCAACAACGAAGCGCGTCCTATTCTAATATTCTTTACTTTGTGGTTTCAGGTAGTGACTTGAAAATGTGGTTGTATTTGCTTAAAATAACGTTCTAAAACGGTTTTCTTTTGATCGCCATAATCATTTTGATAATTTTATTACGTTTATTACGTTTTTCGATCATAGTTTTTATTACTATTTTTATGAGGTTTATTCATTGATATTGTATTATTCATTTTTATTATATAACCAATTTGTGTACCAGTAATGTAGGATTTTAATAAATGTATTTGAAAAGGGATATGAAAACTATTATAAATACCTAGTTTTATTTTTTTATATTTTTTGTGTTGTATTAGGCTGAGATTACTGGAAGAATATTAATAAACCACACTTCCAAAAACTTGATAATAAAATATTATTGTAAGTCACATTACCAGTAAGTCATATTAAAATATAAATTTACCATAATGGCCGCGGTGACATCCTCTTACTATTTGTTCTCGTAACACAAAACGTCTTAATCTAATACTGTTTGAACAAAAACGTCTTACTCCCTATTCTGTTTGCGGTCGTAGAGTTTGAGTAAGACTCTTTGTATTAACTCGTTTGTGTTGTGGTAAACTTTGATCTAAAAACTTAACCTTTTTAGATCAGTCTAAAAACATTAAGCCGGTTTTAACTGGTTTCGTCTACTCGCTTTTAAGCATTTCAATATTTCAAATAATAAGGTTTGTTACTGCATAAGCTTATCTACTTTTTATTAAATAATATCTACTTTTAATTATATTTTTATACAGTAATACATGTGTCTCCCGATAATGCTTTGTTTTGTGACTCTCCCTGCATACAATGTTTATATTTGGACACATACACAATCTTTGAGATTTGAATTAAAATATAGGCTACGATCCATTACTTCATGTTACCTTTTCTTTGAAATTAGGAAAAAAAATTAAACCGCTGCTGAACTTAGATTGGGATTTTGCTTTCAGCAAACGTAGCACATGAAAAATAGACAGACAAATATGAATATCAGTTAAATTAATAACACGACAAGAGCATATGAACATATAGTTCTTTTTCTGGATGTTCCATACAAGTATCTTATATAGGTTTATGATACGAGCTTTTACATGTGGCAATGCCCGCTTGGGTCATGTACCAAGGTAAAAAGTATCCTATGTGTAAATCTAGGCTACAAACTATGTGTATGTCAAATTTTATCCAAATCTAATCAGTAGTTTTTGCGTGAAAAATTGACAAAGACATATACATCCTCATAAAAAATACGCATTTATGATATAAGTAAGATTTTACAGTTATTATTGCTTGTATTCCATATATATCAGTTCCTCCGTATGTTTGTACCTAATTATCAGCTGTAACCCTCCAACGAAACGACTCACCTTTTCAGAACATGTCATGTCAATCAATAGAAATGGCAACTTGTGGCGCAATTTGTGCGATGTTGAAAGGGCAACTTTATAATTGGTGTCGACTCGATCCGCAGTTATTAGCGAAGGACAATGCCGCAGGAAGCGACACCGCGAACAATGGCATCGTAGCCGGCTACAGAATATCGTTCAATTCTATTTGTACATCGTACTTGTGTTTTATTTAATGAGAACAAATGGTAATGTATGTGTTTTGCTTCAACAAACATTAACTTTTGTATGGGTTGAGGTATAAATTGCCATTTTATCTGTTAAATGATTGCCGAAGCTTGTAAATAGTAAGTAACGCTAATACCAAGAATGTTAGACATTTCAATCCAGTAAAAAATGATCTAGCTACAGTTTCCTTTTCTTAATATAGGTTTAGTATTTATTATACGCGTTATCACGCGATTTAAACGTGACTATATTGTATATTAGTGTATGTTTAAATTTGTGAAGTCATTTTTATCCATAACAAGGTTATCTTCTAGGTTTAAAACTATTAAAAAATAATATATACTTCTGTTACTTAAAAGTTTATATTGTTTATTATTTTTATTATAAATAAATTTACAGCGATTTTTAAGTTTAAGATCTTATTAATGTAGTTAATTAATGAGATCTTAAACTTAAAAATCGCTAAAAATTTGCAAAATTTTATAAATTATAAAATAAATGTACCATAATTAAAATTGATGCAAACAATTTAATTACGTTTATTTAAGCCTTAAAACCATCCTTGCGCATTTTGGTATCCGTTACGGATAAGCTTATTAAGCTCTTAAATAAGCATTAATAAAAGCTCGGCTAATTAACTTTTCAACGGCGGAGACGGGAAGTCGTGACCGCGCCGCTACACCTCATATTAAGAGTAAATCCTTCCAAATGCATAAATAATTTATGTGACGTAGGATTTAGGATGTCCTCAATTACACCGTAACATTTTAATTATACAAAGAAATAGGAAAAAAAACATTCAATCCACTAACAGGTAACTAGCAATTGCCATCCGTAGACAATCCTAATAATTAATTTCTAATACGCATATCACTTTGAAAAAATCTGTGTTCGTCTGGGGTTGGAACTTTGGCCCTCTTTGAGAAGCAAAGTTTTAACCATAAGGCAATAACAGCATATTTATATACAAAGACCCATTCATAATTTAAAATTGTCTGACTGGGAAACGAAATTAAAAACTGAAAAATCAAAAACATTTGAATTACATATCGGTGTAATTGTATCCCAAATCCCGTATGAGACGCAGACAGCTCTCGTGTTGCATCTCATAATCCTTTCAATAGATTCCTCCAAACGGACGCGACGTACGTCGTATTTGGCGATAAAGTCTTTATACGATAAAATATTCCTAAGACTAAGTATAGTTTGTCTTATTTATATATAAAATATTAAAATACTAATTCTTCTTCTTATTTATATATTATATATTTAAATACTAATTCCCGCGGGTCCGGGTTTATCGCGATAGTGAGTATCTCATGTGTTGATGTCATAATCTATCTTAGTGCCAAATCTTAGTGAAATTCAACCAGTAGTTTTTGCGTGAAAAAGTAACAAGCACACTTGCATACATCCTTGCAAACTTTCACATTTATAGTAACTAATACTACTATATATAACATAGTTTTTCAACGAACTACAATAGATATACGAGTATATGATGTTATATTGAGTACAAATCACACACCAGCAAAAGTTTTATAATATTATATAGCAAAAGCTTTGCGAATGTGGGTGTTTTTTATTGCGTATAGGTAAATAAATTTTCCACGACATAAAAAAGTACGAAACGAACCAGTCTACGACGTACAATAACGACGCGCCTTGTTAATTATTTTAATACCTACTAAGACGGATTTAATATATTATAGGGTCAAACAAACGTGAAGAAAACTGTACCCGAGGTGGTAGTTCATTGTGGTTCGAATCCGGAAACACCGCCGTCACATCTACGTGTGCCTAATAACAGCCATGTTATACTTATCCGAGGCATTAATTTAGTCCTCATGAGTTGCTACGCATCTGTGGCTAACCTCAGATAACACTCTGAATTTATCTGGGATCGATTACTTACGTCTTTGGGCGACAGTGGTCATTTATTATCAGGTGGCCAATGGATGAATGGTATTATAGGCATGATTGTAAGAGTGTTAATTTTCTTACTATAAGCACTCCGTTTAAATTGAAGACAAAACAAAGTAACATATCATACAAGTTGGCGTATGTATACTGCTGTCTGCTTTACTACACTCTGCAAATTAGAATACTTATACCAAAGGTTCAAATGCTAAGCAACATGGATAGACGTATCGTTTACGTATCAAAGTAACTCTTAGAGCAAAATTTCCTCCCGTTTGCACGTTACTTATTATTATTTTCAATTTTCTTTTCGACCGGACTAAGTTACTTTATATTTCCTTAGATATATATGTATGTACGAGTAATATGGGACCTAGCTGCTAAAATATTAATATCGAATACTGCAGCGAGCAGTTTAATTGACATGACATTTTACAAATATAGCCGCTCGATACTGTATGATGTCTCGATAGAAGCGTGGCAGTGTAGTTTGTATATTATTTATTGTGCAAGTGGTAAAATCCCATTCATATATTGTTGTATTTACTATTATACAATCATTGTTTTTTACAATATCGAAGTAATAATCGACCCTGCAGACCACCAGATGATATGTGGCTCCTGGCGCCCATGGATATCTGTAACCAACCCCAGACATTATCAGAGCCTTTCCCGAGATTTACCAAAGATGCATTGCAAATCCTAAGGACTAAATTGGAACACCACGGATAAGTATGTCTCCCTTACCTCAACCTTCAGACCAATACACAACAGTACTTAATACGTGTGGCGGTGGTGCTGGTAGAGTTGAACCACAAACCTTCAAATCCATCCATCAGCCTTTTGAGTTTCACTCCTAGACACGAACCTTCCTTAATGGGCCCTTCGCCTATAGATACCGCGACTTTTATAATATTTAGGTAGCAAACGATCACGCAATTAATGGTAAGCAATCGCTACCAATTGAGCCACTGATCTTCACTGATCTAACTCCGAACTGTGCCAGATGTTGCTTGACTATGTGGTTCGATTATGATCTACTTACTAGCTTATTCACGCAGCTCCGCCCACAGCGGTTTCGTTTACCAATTTATTACTGTCCCATGTGTTAATCTTCGTCATAAACTCAGTATGCAAAATTTCAGCAAAGTTTTTAATACGTATAACCTCTTATAATATACCGATGGAATCTGGAATATCTAGAAAATTCAAACCGATTGATAAATCATTAAAGTAGACCTAATATTAATAATAATAAATATTATAGGTATAAAAATAATACACCATTTTTTAAGACCTGATTGATGTACCCGCGTCATTAAAACAAATATCTGGATATCAATTAAAAAGCATTATCTGGAGACACATGTATTATATACATATACAGGGTGGATACTGACTAACGACAATAAATTTAACCACATGTACCTACCCATCTCCCAAGCCTCC
>DWLI01003680.1:0-11567 GCA_018249915.1 Cecropterus dorantes dorantes
CTGATCTGGTTCTGGGTGTTTGTGTATTTGTGTGTCCATGGCACCCGCGACACAGGAGAAAATCCTAGTACGGGGCTATGAGTGTCGAAAGCGTGTATTATTTTATGAAATGGATCAACAAATCGTGGCAGTTCTATTAGCTAGGTGCGTTTATTGGCTGCGTGTACATTTGGTACTTCCATAACATAAAAAACACTCTCTCGTAACACCCTTAAACATCAAACTACAAAGAGTTCTCGCGTTTACAAGTTAAATCACACTTACTCTTTCGTTAAGACCTTTTTTAAACTATTATCTAGCGTAACTTCATCCAAGTTTTGCAGTCTTAGTACATGAGCTATTCCAACTCGTTGCGCATGCGCAGCATTGCCGTACTGGTCGCCAAGGATGGGTACTGCCAGCATCGGTACGCCCGCTGATACTGCCTCCGTAAGACTTAAGAGCCCAGCGTGCGTGATGAATGCTACGCAGTTTTTGTGGCCTGGAAGGTTGGTAATAAAGATGTTTATTACACATAATTCCAAAGTACGTGGAATTATTCCCTGTGGTGCGAGTACACACGACACTCTTGAATCTTACTAGAAATTTAATAAACCGGAAGAGCTGTATGACGGAGCGGTATAGTATCTGTGACCGTATTAAATGCACAGAGGTATTATATAGAGCAGGTGAGACACAAATGCCTGTAAGCGAAAACGTCCGACGGCAGAAAGAGAAATAAGATTGCGGTGCCCTATCTGTCTCTCTCTATTGATGCATGCGCATGCATTAAATACAGCGCGTTTTTAAAACAGGAATAAGCTGATTTAAAAAAATACAACAAACCATCGAATTGTTCTATTATGCTCACTATGCAAGAGAGAGAGATAGAGAAGGTACCGCAATCTTCTCTCTCTTTTAATTAAATGTCAGTTGGAAGCCTGGCTTACCTGATCTATCTATAATACCCCTAGAATGTATGTTGTTTAATATACCTCTAGATTGTATGTTCAACCGTTTGTGGTTTGCTGGCGGCACAGTGACCACGCCTATTCCTATCCTATAGCTGCATTGAAATAATTTGCTGTTTTCTGACTTGAAAGATGTGGTAATCTAGACATATATAAGATATTCCAGCCTTGTTTTTATGAACAGCAGTACATCGTTGCTAACCGTATCTCCTTATACCTATTTAGGTTTGATTATAGGGATCTATGGACAGCAGTGACTACTTATCTGACATCATTAGATTGCTCGATTAAAATGTTGTTTGTCATTACGAGCCACGGTAACAGACCTAGTTCCCATTAAGTATTTTATGGACGACGCTTGAATGACGTGTTCAACTAAGTACAATTACTTAAACTATTTCGCCAAACAAAATTTAAATCGCGCTATGAAAATGGGATCGATTATGAATCGATGTTGGTCGATTATCTATAGGTTTAGTTACAACATTGATTATCAGTTTCCTATAGTTAATTATAAATACTCACGCAATAAATCATATTGAGGAAGCCATTTCAAAATGAGGACATTATGAGGTACGTCGATCAAATTCCCCTCCCATTTCCATACAACGCGTTGAGGTAAGCGCGCGAAAACTTTCAAAATGGCGCGCAAACGCTTTTCTGGTAATGTCGACCCGCGAATTAACGATCCGAAGCTAAAGATAATAAATCCGTCTTTTGCCTCAGAAACCCATTTTTCCAAGTCCTGAAAAGATATCACGGTACATCATTTTGTTTATAATTATTTTAATTGTGTTGATTGCCTAGTTATGCATTGCCTACATTATTATAATACTAAGTTATACTATGGTTTAATTGAAATTAATTGCTATTTATAATTTCAAGGTAGTAGAGATCGTCACACTTTTTGCACCTTTAAGTAAATAGGATAGGACTGTCATGTTTTGATGCGTAGACATACTTATTCGAGGCGTTCTAACTTAGTCCTCAGTTGTAGCAAAGCATCCATAGCCGGCCTCAGGTAAGACTCTGAACCTCTAAACAATATTAAAAAGGAAAAATTCGTTTTCGTGTGCCATTTGTAGCCTATGATAGGTCGATAACTCCCAGACCACTTAGATGGATAATCTAAAAAGTCAGAGTGGGAGTTTCAACGGATTGAAATCAATTAATAAAGGCTTATGTCCAGGTAGAAGGTTTATGAAGGGAAATAATCGTTTTTTGAACTCATATCCTAGAATAACATTAGGTATAGTGTTATTTTGTATATTTTGTAAACAGTGACAGGCAGATCAAGGATAATTGACTGAATTCAACATTAAAATTTCGATCTCTCCAGAGTCCAGACTTCAGGGTTCAGACCGGGCGTTCAACTTGGAATATCTGAATTTTATACAATTACTGTGCCGCATAGGCACATGTGCCCTTTTGTTCGTGTTATGAAGTTTTTTTTTATCTGAAATGTCAGGTAATTTGATTTAACGCCAAAATTTTCAAGATCGTGCTAGAATGAATAAGCACACACTCCAAATTTATTAATTTTAAGTAAGCAATAAAATATATATATTTTATTAGTGTCCGAAAGAAGATCGATTTTTGGCTGAAGCCGAATCTGATCTTCGGCTATGGGAACAACCTTCGGCCGAAGCAGAAGCCGAAGGTTCAAAAACCTAAAGAAATTTAGTTTCAAATTGGCTAAAAGTGAAAATTTAAACAATTTAAAAACTTTTCTGTATAAACATTTATCTTGATTGTATGTAAACTAGTTTAACAACTGATAACAATTACTTTGCTACTTGTCAGAGATAATTAACATTTGAAATAATATAAATTTCAACCACAACTGACAACCCGAAACCACAAAGGAGTGTTTGTTTACCCCTGTGTTTCAACGTCTTCACATTAGTTACAGTTCCTTCAATTTAGGCTCTTGCTAGAAAACCTCGGCTATTTAGCAAAGCGTTATTTGGCCGAAGGTGACACTTATTTTATCCTTATTATATTATTTTTATTATTTTATATTTAAAAACTTGATGCCTTTACTACACTATGGTAAATATCCTTTTAATACACATTATTTTAACTGTATCCATTAAACAGATAAAACCAAAGAATCTTAATTTAATTTTTACTTAGCTTTTTAAATTTGCATTTTTGTGTTGTGTTAGGTATTATTCATGCATACCAGCAATAAATTTAGACGAATTTGACTTCTAGGTTGTCAGATTTAATGATAAATTTAAGTTTTATTCTTTAATATGGAAGTAGTATACAATCATACAGTCTACCTCCCACTGTCGACCATGGACATCCGTAACTATTTAGAAAAATGTTTATAAAGTTACCTGAGGTTCACCATAGAGGTGGTGTCTCTCCTGAGGTCCAAATTGGAGAGATTCGGATAAGTATGTCTCTTTTACCGCAACCTCAACCAGCCTCAAACTGCTTCATTGGCCAAAAAAGGCATAGCGGTAGTGCGTCAGGAGCAGTGGCGTAGTGTATGGGGGGAGGGGGGACCGCCCCGGGCGGCACTTTTTAGGGGGCGGCAAAATTTCCTTTCTCCGAAATATATAATGGCGGCAGAATTAGGTTTGTCGACCGTTTTTTTATTGTCAATTTACATAGTATATTTTTTAGGCCAACAAAAATTTCAACTTCCGCCCAGGGTGGCATAAACCCACACTACGCCACTGCTCAAGAGTTCAACCACAAAACGTTCTACCACATTTAGATACTTATATAAGGCTTTCATTTAGATACTTATGTATTAATTTTACTATAATTAATCCTAATATTATAAAGCTAAAGAGTTTGTTCGTTTGATTGGTTGAGCACGCTAATCTCAGGAACTACTGGGTTGTATTATAAAATTATTTTTGTTTTGAATAGTCCGTTTATTGAGGTAGGCTATAGGTTATATAACATTACTATATGTTTGTTTGTTTATTGTTTATTATGTAGTAGAGGATGAAACTGCTAGGCACAGTAAGTAATCCTATAGGTATAGGTAGGCGTCTATTCTAATATTAGTTTTACTCTGAGTTATATTTTCTATAGGTAATAGGACTTTGTAAATGATTAAAATCACAATAGGTCTTTAACGTTTAATAATTTTATTATTACGATTTATTACGTAATTAAAATAAAATATCTATTTAAATAACAATATAGTAACTTTGTTATAGTCATGTTTCACTATGCATACCTCAATTTTAAAAGAAGGAGGTTTTGTCTTTCGCTGTATTTGTTTAAAAGCTTTAATTTAACTTGTCATATTGGTTCGTATGTATGTGAGGGTCAAATTATGCAACTGAGGTTTAGACCAGTTAACCTCAATCAATTAAGGTGAAATTTTATTTAACGTGTAAATGGGTTGACAATCTATATCTATAAAATATTCTTGTGTTGAATAATAAATTTATCGAGGAAGGCTATAGGCTTGTATCATCACGCTATATTTGTTTGTTTGTTTTTTTTTTCTCATGTAACAGCGGGTTGAACCGCGGAGCACAGCTAGTGCATGATATAGATACATGTGACGTTATTTTAGATCCAATATGGCTGACGCCTTGTGATGGCGGGTTAATTATTATTTATACACCCTATGATATGTGGTAATATGTGGTTTGGTACTTAGAAATTTTCTCTTTTTATTTTTGTATCTATTTGTTATCATGACAGCTATGGAAGTATTCGTAGGTATGTGTTGTGAAAATTTATGACGGTAACCTATTACGAATCAACAGATAAACCAAAAAACACTAAAAATCCCGTTTATTTTTGTACGGGAGTGGGTATCTCCTGAATTAATAACTTTTTTATTAAAATTATTAAAAAAATAAAAAAGTGGATCTATTATGATGGTTCAAGATTTTCAGTGCTATAATAGTTCAACCGAAGCATAGTATTAAGGTTTTGTTTTTATCCTTTGGAACCCTAATGTAAGACTGTACTAAAATTATTTTAAAAATGTTTGTATGGTTTATTTAAAACACAAATAGTAGGTATCAGGCGAAACCCTCAGACCTTAGCTTTAAATACTAAAATAATAAGTCAGCAAAACTCTCAGGGATTAACTTAAAGTACAAAATGTACGAATTTTATAAGGCGACTAAACCCTTAAGGTACCGATTTGCACTTGACCGATTTTTGTGTTTACAAGTGAGTATAAATAAATGTGCACGCTATGAACAGATGTTTTTAATTTTACAAATCCTAATGTAAACGTAATTTAAATCAATGAATTATTGTTACCGAGAACAATGTTATAACGTTATTGTTCTAGTTTTGGCTACTAGAACATACTTTTATATAATGGTACAGGTGGCATATTAAGTAACAGTTATTTTTATCATTTATTTGTACACGGAGAGGTCGTGCTTCCCTCGGTCAAAAGTAAAATCATTCGTATGACAGTTCACGTAGATTTAAACGGATCATAAAAAAAGTAAAGAAAGAACGATCGAAGGTCCTTGATTTGAAGGTGGATGGGTGACCAATAGAGCAGTAAGCCGGCTTTTGTACCAAATTTTTAAGTGTAATAAAGTTCAAATTAAATAATTACTATAATATTATAATTACTATCTGGCTTTCCTTGTCCGATATGAAGGTTTTAGGGCAAAGGCCGACACGTTGCTTAAGTGCGTTTCACATTTATGACAATAATGCGGGTTTATTCACGAAGTTTTCCTTCACCGACAAACTAAGAGATCAATAAAATGTATTACGCACATAATATCTAAATCTTAACCGCTTGGCCACAACAATTCGCTTTGAATTACAACAGTCACCGTAAAATTTAGCTACATTGTAGGTACAGTGAATTTTAGTGGCCTCATAAGATGAGACGATGTATAATTATTATTATTGACCTTATGCTATCGATTTCAGCGCAGAGCGATTAGTTCTTTGAATGTTTCGTGGCCTCCGGGTAAGGTTCCTCGGATACAAATCTTATTTTTATTATCTGTTTTTTTAAGAGACCCGTCTTTATTTTTCTTTACAATATAAGTCACTTGTTTAAGGGTGAACATATAAGGTGATGTATAAGCGTGTATAATATAATGTTGATACTTAGTACATGGCCTGATACCAATCGCAATGAGGTCAATATGTTATGTTTATAAGTAACGGAAGGAGCAATATCGTTTGCTTCCCACGTGGTGTTATATAGAACAGGTCATTGCAGCTGGGCATCGTTAACTGGCCCTAAATAGGAATGGGTCCGGCCATTGTTGCCTATGGATTAAATTGGAACGCCTCCTTTCTGAAATCTTGCCACCGTCTTGAGATTATGGACGGCCTTATCTAAGTAGATTTGGGGGCTTTTAGCCACTCCACAAGAAGCAAATGCTCCACCACGGATTAAGGTTGGATTGGAGATTGCGTGGTACCTAGTTGTATTGTGTACATCAGTGCGCTATTTTATGACAATAAAAAAACCATAATAAACAAATGCTTCCCTATTTGGATATTTTCATTATCAGGGGAATTCGAAACGACGACCCGCGTGGCGGAGCGGTCACCATACCGGTCTGACGCGCAATGGGTTCCGGGTTCGATCCTCGGCTAGACAGACATTTGAATAATGATTTTAGATTTCTGTTCTGGGTCTGGGTGTTTGCGTATTCGTAAAATCCTAGTGCGGGGCTATGATTGCAGAAAGCGTGTGTTTTTTTATACTTACAGGGCGCAAAGGCTGGGTTCGTTTATTATGCAGGTGTATTCCACCAACTTCCACAAGAGAAGGCGGGGTGGATCTGACGCCGTTCCACACATGGTACGTGTTGATTAACACCACGCTAGAGTTTTTCCCTATATTTTCCAATTTAGGTAACCGTTTGCCAAGCTTCTTCTCCAAAATCCGTTGCTCTTCCCAGCGTATTGCAATCTCATACCACCATATATAGAAGTAGTGGCAAATCGTATTCTGGACTCGTTCGAAGAAACTCATTTCAGATGTGAAAGGCAACATCATTTCGGGGACATAGGCCGGGTTGTCCCAAGCTCCTATTCGTCGTGGTGTCCACGGCAGCATAGATGTGGACATCAGCCCGACAGATGGCAGACCGTAATTGTGGATAATGCCTAACATACAATCACTATTGAAATGTTCCACTAAAATTATGTCATAGTCACCTTTCGCAGCAACAAACTCGTCAAAAATTTTTGAGTCCAAAATTCGTTTGCAGAGGTGCAAGTTCGATGTCGCCAGGCCCGTAATAAGTGGTATATGCTCGAAATATTTTTCTAAGCCAAAAACGGAATAATCGAAATTCTTTAAATCTACGACTTCCACGTTTAAAGGCGCTAAGCTTCTTAGGTCAACATCGCGGCGATTCGACTGGTTTTGCGATGGAAAGAAAGATACAACAGTCAAATTATGTCCTCTGGATTCCAACTCCTGAAGTAACGGCTCAAATACCATGTAATGACTTTTTCCTGGGTACGGTAATAAGCAGAGGATATTGTAAGCGCCTGCCCCTATCCATATTAACGTAAACAGAAACACGTTTGGAAAAAACATTGTGACAAATATTTTAGCGACACATTTCTTCACGAACACTTAAAATAATAAATCGGTTAAGACACGTGCGTTGTATAGATCGATTCCTGTTAACTGAACTGAGCTCGGCGATGGATTAACGTAGATGCAACGTTATTGCAGTGGACACTAATCATACATGAAGTATAACCGAGTGTAAATCTATTACAGTGCACACGGGATGTAAACACTTATTATGTAAGATACTCAAAGCGGACGGTGCCAGAACGGATTTCGTAATTTAGTAGCTACAATGCATAGAACGCATGGTTATTAAAATGATTCCATAGAAATTATCATCGAAGCATTGTTTTAAATTATTAATTTGTTTTGTAAATAAAGATATATTACAAAAGATGTACCTAATATTGTAAAATATTTATATTATTTTCATTTAATAGAAATAAATTAAATAATTCCAAAATGTAAGTTATTATTATTTGGTGATTATTTCGCGATGCGGAGATCGATTGATAAGTTAATAATGAGTTTGCTTGCGGTTACATTCACGGAGCGTCCTATTTCGTGGAAGTCATAAATTTTTAACAGCTTCGAGTTTTTTTGGACGATTTAAATTTTATTTCTCTTATTTGATAAGTATGGTATTTCATTTGGTGGTAGGTACCTACTTCTTTTTTCAAGCATTTGGATACAAGCTTTTTCGTGTACCACGGTACGTAAAAAGTATCCTATGATAGGTATAGGTATATATCCAGATGATATGTATATCCAGACCATAAACTATCTGTGTGCTTAATTTCATCCAAATCCAATGAGTACATTTGCTTGAAAGAGTGACAAACACACATACCTACATCCTCACATTTTGTTTTTTTTTAAATTAATAAGTTTTGATCTCACCTATAAAATCATAAACTAGAAAATATTTTTATAATTTTTTTTTCTATTAAAATAATTTCGCACTATACCTATCTGTAAATGTATTTAGATCAGTCTTAGATTTCATTTTTTTTAATAAATATGCACAGTAACTTGATAATTTGATAGATAAATTGACATACCTATGTACGTAATATTATTTGTACTGATGAAACCACATATTATGGTGATTATTATGTTATGATGTATATTATGTACCTATTTTTATTATCACGGTCAAATGTAAGTAGGTATATATAAAAAGAACTTGTTCCAGATTTCCTAAAAAGGCAAGAAATCATGGCATTCATGATAAGTACGCAGATACATCCTAATATATAACACATGAACTAGTTCATGTTATAATTGGACAACAACTTAATAATGTTGGAATCATTACTATTAATAGGCTGAGATAAAATAGTTATGAACATGTTTTTTCTTGGTCAAGTGATATTGTTTTTTTATTGGTTTTATTGATAAAAAAAACTTCTGTCTATGTTTATGGCCGCATTTCGGGAATAGAAGAAAACTATTTAATTTATATTAGTCACTTGTCTTTAAAGACGCGACTTGACAAATTGAATCCAGGTGTGGGGAATAAGTGACTCAAGTATCCCCCAAATCTTAGTCATCAAAGTCAAAGGGGCTTCAAAATTATGGACCTTAATAGAATGTAAGTGTAAGTATTCTATCTCGACGGCGCCTACGAAACTAGCGTAATTTAAAAAAAATATGTAAAATTACAGGAGAATACTGAATACAAAACATTTTTACTATAATTTTGTAATCATTCAAAGAATTTTTGTATGAAGATTTTTCATATCCGTCTTTTCACAATGATCTGTGACTTTGGAACCAACAAGAAATACAAATATTCTGTTAATTTCTATAATAGAACAGGATATAACAAACGTAATGTGCTAATTATCGTAAAAAGCCCGAAGTAACCACTACTCCAGAATACTTAGGGCTCATCAATCTTTAGCTGGTCCTTCCTCCTATTGCTGCCATTACATGTAGGATTTTTGAACCAAACAAGATCTCATTAAAAATATTTTATTATTACAAACATTTTACAAAATCCTTTGTAACATAATTAGTTATGATCTCTTCAAATAACAAATTACATCAACTTCTTATTGATACATTTTTATATGTTACGGGTACTCAAGTTGTGCCATTTTTCAATTATTTGTGTTACGACACAATTACATGGCGTGGTCGTGCCGAAAAGAAATTGCATTGCACTTCGTAAGTACCCATAAGATATTAAAAATGTATCAATTCCGCGATATTATAAGTTCTTTTTGATAACCAAATGATGAAAAGATCCGAAAGTTCAATGTACACATAATACCAATACAGGTGATAGAATTCTTCGTTGCTATGTTTCGGGAACACCACTATGACGTCTATTTCTCCTTTATAATAGTTGTTTGGTTTACGGGTTGTAGTTAGTAAGTATCACAAAGCATTCCAACCTATTCTTAGGTAGTAACGGATCTGCGATTGATCTTAGTACAGTCAGTTACAGATTCTTTTAAGCTAATTATTTTAAATTTAATCGAACTTTTGTTATTCATTCGAATCATCAATACCAGATTTCGTTTTATCTGTTTTATTTTTCTTTCTACATCCTTCCTTTTCCGCTTCCATTATAGCCGAGAAGATGGCGCCAGTTTTTAACTTCTTAAAAATCCTCATGTCGTGGTACGGATGCGTGTGCGCAGCTATTCTGTAAGTAAGAAGACGATAAGCATTAACGTAATCATAATCTTACTAATATTATATAGGTGAAATTATGTGAGGATGGATGATTGTTGCATTTCACGCAAAAAATACTAATCAGATTTATTTTAAAATTGGACACTCATAACTTTTATGATCTGAATTAACTCATAGGATGTGTAAAACATGAGCCTAGCGGGCGGTGCCGCGCGAAAGACCCAGTAGAATATATTTTGCACTCTGGCTTTCTGTTCGATCGAAAATATAAAAATATGCGCTTACGAACTTTTTGTCAAAAACATTTATTTTTTGTTTTTAATTTACTATCTCATAACTACAGGTCAATATCATAAGAAAGGATTTTAAAATTTTATGCGGTAACCCTATCGTCTATTGTTCTATTTAAATTATTTATGTAATACACGACGAAATTCTGTGCTATATAACGGACTCAAAATGTTTATTTGACAAAAATAACTTAAGTTACGATAGGACTCCACACGACTGTAGTATTCATTTTTTTCTTTAGGGAGAACACAAATATCATTCATAATACCTTACTCACCTCTGTATAACAATGTCGTCCTTAGTAATAACGTATGCGGGACATTTGGCTGAATGACTAAGATAGTCCACGCATCGCCATTGCCGCGACTTGTCTCTGTTTGTGTGCTTCAAGTAGTACATAAAACGGTTGAGGATAATCTGTAGTGAGCCTTGGTTTGATACTGTGTATTGGAGTGCTGTGTTGCCTGGAATGATATCTCATTTAGAGTAATTGTATTATTATTTTCTAAGAGTCCCAGCGCACTAGGCAGCCAGGCTGCAGCAGCCTAAATGTTTGGGCCAGCCAATTATACCAGCCAATCGACTGTCATTTGTCATCCTCTCATCGTGCGATATGGACGCAGAAGAACTCATAATTTTATATTTATCTCGTAAATCGCGAAATACGTCTGGCTGCCAAAACAAGTAAGCGGAGACTGCTGGCAGCCACATACTTTCGCCAACATTCGCTTTGGCTGCGCGCAGCCAATGGGCTGCCGGGCAACAGGCGCGTTGTAATGGATGCTGCAGACAGAAGTTCGGGGCTGCTTATGTGCGCGGACTCCCATACAACGTCATATAACTGTTTGGCTGCCGCAGCCTGGCTGCGCAGCTAGGCTGCCTAGAGCGCGAGGACTCTAAACGTAACCAATTGACGCGCGACGCAATAGATAAAGAAACAATCATGCAGTTGATAGTAAATGGTCACTGCCATCAATGGATATCAATGAACTCAAATAAACAGATCCCAGTTTCAAGTGGAATATCCATTCTACTTGAAATTGATCATAAATTCGTTGCTATTTCTAAGGATAAAATTGAATGCTTTATATACTACTCAATATCTTTAATCTCTACATATATCAATATCTCTACATCTATCGAAATGCAAGCTTCACACTACAAATAGGAGGAGC
>DWLI01003681.1:0-11566 GCA_018249915.1 Cecropterus dorantes dorantes
TAGCTACTGGGAACTAAGGAAACACATAAACAGCCATTTTCCCGGGATGTTGGACTCTAAGTCTAGCTTTTGTCACCTATGTCAAAAGGACTATACTAAGACTGGCTTCATGAATCACTTACGCAAACACACAGGAGAGAGGCCGTTTGTGTGCGAGCTTTGTCACAAGGCATTCTCACAATCAAGCTCTCTATCTATACACATGAAGTTTCATCTGAATGTGCGTAAACACGCATGTACAGTGTGTGAGAAGAAATTTGTAACAAAGAGTGAGTTATCCCGTCACATGACCGTGCACACTAAGCAGAAGTCCTATTATTGTGGTGTATGTGACAAAGCCTTCACTCGATCCGACAATATGAAGAAACATGAAAAAACACATGGCTAGACATGTTTTATCATACACATGATCACGTGCATTGGTGAACGACAATACTATAGGAAACATTAGTTAATCAACTGCCACACTTTTCTGCTTTTAACAATACATAAAAATCATTAAGCAGTTATTTTGTCAGTGATGCTTTACAGATTTAGCATTGATTTTGATTCTCTTATTGCCAAAAATTTAGTCATAATTGTTAATAGTTTTCATTATTATATATCAAAGTGAAGAAATAATTTTCTAGTTAATAATTTAGTCATTATGGTGTGTTTATGTGAGAGTTTTGACACTCTTTGTGTGCTGCTGTAGTTGCTTTTGAGTTAAGGTTTTATTTATGCGATTTCTAAATGCATGTTTGGGTTACATTTAGTGTATTAGGAAAATGCCTTTTACAGGTGCTCTACTATAAATACTACATATCTAAATCCAAAGTTGCCTTTTTAGATATGATAAAGTGATATATTAACTTGTGGATATAGGTCAAACGTCCAAAGATTCCGATAGCTATACTGTAGTGTTTGCATTAGATAGGGAATATTACAACATTGAGGCCTTCTGTTGGATGTGTATGTCACAAATGCTAATAATTGTTCCTGCTTCACTTGAAAGCTTTAATAACTATATTTTTGTATCTGCCTTTACTGTAAGGTATCTGAAATACCAGTTGTGAAGTGTAACTTTGCCAAATTTTAGATAAGTGTATGACGTGATTCTTACTGTACTGTGTTGTAACCAAAGCAATAATATTGTCTAATGTGCCTATTCTATTTTATAACTACACAAATACCAAATAATTATGTAGATTTTAGAAAATTTTTAGTAATAAATTTAGAAAGTATGTGTTGGACAAGCCAAATTGGATTTTATAGTCAATAATTTTATGATAACTGATAGTGTATTTTTCTATCACTTCATGAGGCACTAATTTCCTCTTAAATGGTCTCAGAAGCGAGGGTTGATATAGCCATGTCGAACAATTAGTGTATAATAAGTATATTTATAATAGTTAAAATTTTTAACTTTGAACAAAACATCACAACTATATTATTATTATTGAAATATTTGAACATGGATTAACTTCCCTAAATGTTCTTGAATGTATTTTTGTAATTGTGTATATGAAAGTTAAAAATCTATATATAGATATGTATTCCTGTTGAAAGATATTTACTATTTTAATACTTCAATTTATCCCAAAGATAAGTAAATTGGCTAAAAAACCAAAGCTATTTAAATTTTGTATAATGTGCCACTTTTCAATTGCATGTACTATATTTTGTCAATAATATAGAAAATATTGACAATTTTATACTTAGTAGTAGACAATAATTACAATTTAATATATTTATTATATTTAAATTTTAAGAAGTTTAGCTGCATGAATTGTTTATAGGAATAAGGAATAAGGTTGAGCCAAATGAAAAAATACACAAAAATCTACAAGACTGACATTAATATTCAGAGTAGATATTAACTCGTGCACAAAGTAAACATATTATTTATGGAACAGCAATTTTTACTATTTATCAAAAATGCACCTTGTTATGAACTCATCATGACAATTAGATTAAGAACCGTTTAATATGAATTATAACTGTTTTATGGGGAAAAATGTAATAATTGTCGATTTTATTAAAGAGTTGTTTGTTGCAAGTCATGTTTTATTTAAATTTCTGACTAAATAGGTCATTTTCCCTTTGTTCTAGGTTACGCTAGCGATGTCTGCAAGGTTGCGTAATCTAAATCCGTATGAGTTACATAAGTACTTAGTTAACGTGTATAGTCTCAATACCAAGGGCTCGACTGGATCTCTCAAACGGGACTCGTCCAGAGACCGGACAGACCTTGACGTTATTCGTGAAAATCATAAATTTCTTTGGGATGACGATGAAGTTGCCGACACGTGGGAGAAGCAATTGGCTAAAAAATACTATGACAAACTCTTCAAAGAATACTGTATTTGCGACCTAAGCAGATATAAAGAAAACAAAGTAAGTTCTATTTCACTTTGTTTTAAAGTTGAATAGAATTTCCGGTCAACTATTTCATATCATTATACTTTTCTAAACAGTTATATGTAATAATAATTTTATAAAAACAGAATAATGCTCTATTATAGTTCCTAACGGCAAAACCGGAATCCTTAATGTTTACATTCATACAGATACCGTTTTTCTTTCTAAAGGCAATGTTGAAGATAATTTATGTGCTTATTGCTCTCCCTTGCCCTAGCCTTCGACGAGATGGGGAACGCTCCCCTATGAAACTCAAATTACATTTTTTGTGCCATAGACCTTTTGTACGAGATGTAGCAGGGAGCTTAACAATAGCCGTAGTGCCTTTTGGTAGGCTAAATATAACGCTGTGTTCATTCACCGCTTTACACAGAAGCAAACATCTGCCTCAGTTTTTTTGTACCCCACACTGATTCCGTATTTCAACCTTTGGGAACACATTCCAAATGTATTTTAAACTTACCGTCTGCGTTATGCAGGCTTAACTGCACTTATAGGTAGGTTGGTAATGGTAATGTTATTCGTATGACTCACATTTAATTTTAATACATACAGCCAAATATTTGCTAGCTTATGAAATTATACCTATAAAATTAATAAATTACATTGGTGCCAGATGTTCAATTCAAATACAATATTTATTGGAATATTTTTAATTGGTAAAGATGTCAACAAACAACATAACAAACATTCAACAATTTTCGTGGAACTTCGTAGTGGAGTTATTTAACTTAACTTGACCAACTTAAGCCAGTAAAGAAAGGATCTTTGCAATAAAATAAGTTGACTTTAGCTGCTACATATGTAAGGATTTCTTCTTTTGCATTGAATATCCAACCTTAACGAACGAGATAATTACGCACAAGTTGCTATAAAATAAAATAAACGTTGACTGTAAAATCTAAGGTAGCTCTGCGATGGCGTGTCGAGAGGGAAGTAGTTCTAGGCAAGGGGCAGTTCCAATGCGGCGACAAGCGGTGCAACAGTGACCAAGGCCTTAAATCTTGGGAAGTCAACTTCGCTTACCTCGAGGGTAGAGAGAAGAAGAATGCACTAGTAAAGCTTCGTAAGTTCTAAGTGTGTAATTCACTGCAACCAATTTAGATATATTTTATATTTGGGTAACTAATGAGTAACACTGTCAAATCTAAATAGGATATTGCAGTGGCTTTATGCCGCCCGGGGCCGTCCATCCACTTAGAATTTTAGTCGGCGAAAAACGACAAAAGTAATGTCGCCAAACCTAAATATTTCGCTGTCTCCATAATGTGCCCGGGAGCGCAACTTGAGTTTCGAGGTTTTTCTACAAAAAATACCAGTTATATATTACGAAAAATGAAATTTGGCGGCTCTCAAAATGTGCCGCTCAAGATGTGTGGCCCTTGAACTTGGTAGCAATAGCATTATTGCAGCTACTAAGGACAAAATTAGATTGTCATGCTAAAGGGTCTATGATCAGCGTCGGAACTTTAAGCTGGCCTGAAAGACTGCTGTCAAAGGCACAATTTTGCCCACTACGTGAAAGAGAACATTGTACTATGACTTGTAATTTGTATTATAATACGTCGGCGAAAAATGCATTTAAAAATGACATTTAGACATTAAGATCTTTAAACTGGAAGGTGCAAAATTCAAACCTAGCGCACCACGCGCTCACGACTCTATCTGAGACGCTGTATAAGATTTCCTCACCATAAGTAATAGGTCACACTAACAGCTATGCGATACATATTACCTAGTAATAAAAAAAACCGTGAGTGTAACTACGAAACCTGTCATTTATGTAAAACAGCCTGTAAGTAACTGTCCTTTAAAAAAATCATTTATGTAAAACAGCTCGTAAGTAACTCCATTTAAAAAAATATTAAAACGCCTGAATTGAGTTTTTTTAAAGATCGAAGTAGGTAGCAGACAAGCATGCCGTCCACCGAAAGGTGATTGGTCACTGCTGTCCATGCACATCTGTAACAAATTCCATGTACAACCCGTTCTACATGAAGCCGATCAGAGACGCGATGTTACTCCTGAGAACTAGTATACATAATTGGTATCCACAAATATTAATACTGTTGCTATTAGATATTAAACATATCTATATATGCTATTAGATATAAATCATAACTAAATATCCTTTACGTTTTTATTGCGCTAGCAGATATGGGTGTAGGGCCTAACAAACCTTTATTACGTAAAATTAGCTGCAATGAAGTTTGCTGACTATAATTCCGAACCTTACAGGCTTGTGCCCAGAGTGCTCAGACAAATTAAACTACAGGTCCAAAAAGAGAGAAGTTAAAAGACTGAAGAAGAGTCAAAAGAAAAAGAAGAGAAGTAAAAACAAGGACCATTCGGAGAGCGATAGTGATGACGTCACGGAGGTTGTCCATATTCCTGATGATATGGAGCCTTCCACTTCGTTGAGTACTAATGCCTCGGAAACTATTGAAGAAGACTCATTATGGAAGAAAGGTTAGCTTAAAACCCACCAAAACTAAGTATTTTTTACCTGCCTGCGACAGGTGGATGACAATGTGTTTCGACCATATATATGTATGATTGTTCGTATGTCCATTTCTTTGACACGCGCTACAGCCTACGGCTTGACGGACTATGACTTCTGACATATCATTAGAATCGTCTCAGTTTGAAGAGTGACATAGGCTATATATTTTTTAAGAAAGGCTCCTGTAAATAGGGGACAACGGGGAGAGAGCGACGACTTTTTTATTATAACGATAATATGTATATCAAATAAAAGCTAGTTAAGGACCAGTCTAAAAATATGTATTTATTTTAAGACTTTTACTTGACTAAAACTCGTATAAATCGTTAAATTAATTGTATCATTATGAACCAAACAATCGTTTTAAGCAGTCGGATTCCTTGTTTTAATATTAAAAAAAAATACTAGTTATAAGGTTGAAGTAGCATACAAGCACGCAGCGCTAATGGTAAGTGGCCACTGCCTCCCATATATATCTGTAAGCAACTTCATATAGAACAAGAGTTCTATGTGAAGTCAATCACAAATGCGTTGTTCGTCCCGAGAAAGACGATGGTCGAACTTTCATTGGATAATTTTTTATAAGAGAGTATTTGGTTGTATGTTTCTAGCAATCAAATCGTACGGTCAATCTAATTATAGTTAAATTCTCTTATGTATCGGAAATATTTAACCTAGAATTGAATTTATATTTTAATTTTACAGGCGTACAGGAAACAGAAGAAAAGACTCGAGAGGAAGAGTTCGAAGAGTATTTAGAAGATTTGTTATTATAGTTTACGTCACACTTGCAACATTGGTGCAGAAAAAATGCATATAACTTTAATTAACCGTTTTATTGCATCCTATTACATGGCTAGATGTTGTGTGATTAAGTAAAAAAATATGTAAAAAATCGCTACATTTACAATCACAATATGTTTTATAAACAATTTACATATTAATATGAACAATACTTTTTACCTATGAGCTACATTCTACTCGTACATAAAAAATATAACGCCAACATAGCTCAGTCAACATTTTCAAAACATTAGTGCATAGTACATGATATAGCCGGCTATTTTGAAGACGTGCAAACTAGATCCTTTACTGAAGTTTACTTTGTTATTGAAACAGTAAATATATAATAACTATTGACTGTTGACTGAACGGCATGATAGAACATAAAATTTGGAATAAACAACGAAAACTTAATATTTACATAAATGGGAAAAATAATAACAAAATAATATCCAGACATTACAACAATCTTAGATTAATGTTTATCACATTCCAATCTCTCAAATATCTTAGCCTCATGTATAACGAATTATAATTGGAATACATAACAAATAGCAATATAAAACTATATTCGATAACTGCCGATAAATCGTGTATGCAATAGATACGCCCATATCATGATCTGGCTCACTCTTCATAGTACTAGAAATAGTAGTAGCGTAGAAATAACTTAGGTGTACGTTATTTTATTCAACTACGCATAGCATTTCTTGAAATCTATATAAAGTCTTGAGATATAATTGAAATTCGTCCGAAGGTGTAAGTCGACAATATAAATTTGAATTCGGGCATTTCTAATAAGTGGTTAGCTCAAATACCACTGACCGATATTATTTCAAAACATGTTGAACATGTATAAAAAAAAATAACACGATAATCATCTTGAAGGCATATCAAACAATTTTATATATATTAAAAAAAAATACACTTATTAGGCGTTATACCTTATCTATTATTGTATAAGTGACTTTGTATAACATCAACTATTAAAATGTATAATGCAAATGCAAATAAGCAATAAATTGTATACATATAAGCAATACAAAACTCAATTTTAAACATGTTGTTTATTTCCAAACAATCGAAAACGCTACATAACAATCATACCGTTATCTGGGGAATTTACTTATTACTTCAAACAGATCAATCGAATCTCACTACGTAAAATTAGATCAAGTGCGAAGATCTATTAGAATGATAAAACCAAATCCCTGATGGATAAACGATTCTTTTCGGCGTCGCGGCTCGGTCATACGTTTTCCCTAAATGGTATAACAATAGCGGGTTGTACTACAACGCATTCATAATCACAATAAAGCTGCAAACTCAATAAAACAATATGTATATTATAATGATTATGTAACTTTTTTGGTTCTATTGTCTATTTATTACTTGATTCAAAGGACCAGTTGATTGGTACTCCCTACTTTTTCCATTTAGAATTATGTAACAACTCGGCATCCTGCGGACTTTATGTGTCATATTTTCGTTTAATTACGAACTCATAAACTCATTTAGAGCCAAAAAATTGTAATGGAACCATTTAACACAAAGTATACATTTATTTTATATCTAATTTATTACTCGTTGTAGCACACCAAAACCCTTCAACATACACGAGCCGCAACCAGATTTCCATTAACATAACCGAGTCGTAATTGACCATACAGTTGCGCACGCGCAGTGTGAGTTCCGTCTACTTGTGTTGCGCGTTCTTGGCGAGCTCTTCGTCATCGGAGCAGTCCTCGTCGTGCGTGTGCGTCAGCTGGCGCGGAGTCTCTGGACGGACGTGCGGCACCGAGCCCTGCGCCTGCGCATACGTACATATTTTAATATTTCTTTTTATAAGTGGTCATCTATAGATTACATCACACGATATTTGGGAGGGGGCGATGAAGTGTGAAAACGTGAAGGGGTCCTTAATTTTGTGACGTCACATTTCAAATATATATGTAAGTATTAAAGTCTCATTTATAATTTGAGAACCGCTGTTTTAATTTAATGATTTCCATATGTAAAATGGCAAAATGTGACATCACACTAAGAAGAAGGGGGGTTTCACAGATGTGATAAGCCAGTAACCAGCTGTGATAAGGACGGGGCAAGGGGTCAAAGAGTCGAGACATTTCTGTGACGTAATCTATGGATGGCCCCTAATAATGCAGTCGTAAACTAACGTGCTGTCCACCTGTGTTGGGAAGACTATAGTTCGACTGGGAAAGTACTATTTCTAGCGTGAAGCAGTTCCTGCGTTTCGGTGGAAACGTGTGGTTGCCAGCTCAATTTCGTATGAGGCGAACAACTTCGTCCTCGGAAGTAGCAACGCATCTATGATCGACTTTACATAGAATCCCTGTTCTACATGAAGTTGCTTAAATATGTCCATGGGCGGCAGTAGCCACTTACCATCAGGCGGACTGCTTGCTTGTTTGCTATTTCAATGAAAATGAAAAAGAAAATCAATTTAATTATATTTTACCTTCATGTCCTTGATAGTGTCAGTAGTTTCGGCATTGGAGGTGTCTTCTGAAGTGTCCTCGGTAATGCACACTGGATTGTAGACGCGCTGACTGCTTGAGTGCCTCGAACTAAAAAAAAGATAATTATAAAGATATTTTTATATAAACATATTTGAAGCATAGATAAGTAGAAATTTGAAAACAATTTTAGGGATTTTCAAGTTACACGTCGGCCAAGTTCGTAACATTAGTTTCAATCAAACTTGAATGGGATTGAAATTGAGTGAGTTAGTTTTTTTTTTTCATTTTCTTCAAAGTACCAAACTAACGCGATGCTCATTGTGACACATGAAATTAGTTATCAACCCTAGATAAAAAAACAATAAACTAACCGATAATAGTAGGAGTGTCGACTGTGAAACGTTGCTCATGAGCGACGGTTGATTCGTGGGGCATCAGCATGGCGGGCGCTCGGAACATGTAGCAGAACGGGTAGTACATCAGGTTCAGGAACGACGCCGCGTACAGGTCTGCGTACCTCACCACCTGTAATTCACAATTGCATATTAATCCAAATGGAATATCGATTTTTATATCGATATTCGATTGAATATCGATCGATCTAGTTTTTTTTTTAATTTTTTTACTTTTCTTTTTTTATTAGAAAATGAAGTAGCAAACGAAGCAGTCCACCTGATGATAAGTGGTTAATACCGCCCATGGACATCTGTAAGTAACTTCATATAGAACAGGGGTTCTATTTGAAGTCGACCACAGATGCGTTGCTACTCCCGAGGACTCAGATGGTTGCCTCATATATAGGAGAGCCGTGAACCACACCCTTTCACAGAAACGCAAGAACTGCTTTACGCTAGAAATAGAGGTGGCGGTGGTACCACGCCTCATTAGACTAAAAATCGATATTTTGGTGCAAGAATATTAATCGATACTTTTATCGAGCTGACTTAACGTTGACTTAACGTTTAACGCTGACTTAAGTTTGAAAAGCAAACAAGATTTTTATAATAACGTTGGACCGTATGTTTTAACACAATATTAGTACGATAAAGTATTTATTTTTGCCAAACCGGTACGCATGAGACAATACTATATTTAATGAATACTCAGCATGTAAATTTTATAACGCACATGGCTCAGTAGCACTGATGTTTTAATAAACACTTTTTGAGTTAAAAGTTAGCACGCTTAGTACTATTATGTGTACAACGTTTTTTTTTATATAACATAGTCTTATCAGGTAAATGCGATCAAAAACTAATCTTCTATTTTTAACAGACTTAAAAAAGGACGAGGTTATAATATTTTTTAATTTCTTTAACTTTTGCAGAAGATATTGCTTTGTCACACTTAAACCGGTAGGAATACTTATTTTTAGATCTGATATTTACATCATACAAAATGCATAAATTTAAAAGTTATCAATTTAATCAAGTAACGCTTGCTTGCAAATGCTTTTTATACACTACGAAAGGCCAAGATACTCGATGTTTATTATTGGCAAACAAAGAATTTGATAGGAACTTGTTTGCTTAATAAGTATAAAATTCAGTCATATTTTCCTCAAATAATTTGTGACGTTATTATTGATTTAACAGTCAAAACAGCATTCCGGTATAATATTTTACATAGTAAACAAACCATTGCTATAAAAAGTGTATAAATACGCCGCTAGCAAAGTTTTACAGCATCTCTTGCCCCGTTCCCTTGGTTCAACCGTAATCCCGGATTGCCAGGATTACAACAATAACTGGCTCCACAACGGTCCCTTCCCCTAACGAAGGTAGAAGGTCAAGGAACCCTAAAAGAGGGGACCCAAACCATCTTCTCCTTCCAATCATTAAACTTTTGGTGCCGGTTGAGCTTTAGGTTCGCCTTCAAAATCCAGAAGCTGTAAAGACCATAGGGCCAATAGCAACTACACAAATCGAAAATAAAGAAAAAAGTTTTACAGCAGAAATAATATATTTCGTACCTACTGATGGTTATTTCCCACTTTCTATTATATTTAACGAATTTTTTTCTTTTAAAAGTAACTTACAAAGCAAGCATAACATACCTAGTCCTATTATATGCGATGAAATATAATGCTCACAAAACTTTCCATCGATTAGTTGCGAAAATCAGTAGTGTCTTTAAATCAGCATAACTATATTTGACTTCCAACGATAAATGTAATACAAAGAAATGTTTTCCAAAAATGTCCTTACATATTTATATGTAAGAAATTAAGGAAGCCCAATATCACAAGCATCCGACTTGTGATATTGGACTTTTTAATTTCTTTGCAGTCGAGTTTTTATCCACTGCCTCAAACTGCCTCAGCAAAATATCGGCAATTAAGAAATTAAAAACAGCATATCGTGTTACGTATTAAATTGTTAGTAAAGTGTTTGCAGTTCCTTTGTTTCTTACCTGAGAAGAGAAGAATGTTTGTCGCGAACCCGAGCGGAAGAGTGATCCCAGCATACCGTAAGCGAGGTCCATCTTGTGCGTCACATCTCGGATGGAAGCTCGTAACTTCGAAATATCCGGCTTTTCCTTCGTGCTCGAATCTAGATCCCTGATGACAAAATTGCCAAGAAAAATATTAAAATTTAAAATTTATCATCAACATCGCCGTGAAATTTTTGAAAAAAAATTGAAATAGAAGAGATTAAATTGTTCGTACGGGCCTAAGAGCATTTAAATTTAAAGTTTAAATGTTAAAAGACTAAATCTCGTCCTACGTGCACGCGTACAGAGTGAACGTCCAAAAAGTTAACATTATCACTAGATGTTTTTATGATTACTGACCTTTAAGTTTACGTAACGACAATGATATTTATTGTTTTAAATAAAATGTCAACTACATGTACACATACAAAGTAAAAATAAAAAAAAAACAATAAAGTTTAATAACACGACTAATAAGGAAATTAAAGGCCACATTTCATACGTTACAAATGTATCAAAACAACCTACACCGTTTTTTATCGTCGATACCCAATCAACAAAACATTTTCGAAAGCTAAACTTCCTGCACACATATAATTATGTAGGTACCTAATCAATATCGTTCGACCTCACAACAGTTGCTACGCAGCGCATTTAGTGCATTTTACACGTGTAAGCAAGCAGTTCAAATTATCGATTTATTTCGACCGACTAAACAAGCGGGCTGTCCTTGTAACTTACAAGTGATTATACTAACATAGGTGCACTGGTGCGATAGCCTAATGGTTGAAACTCGCCTCTAACTCGAGGGTCTGAGGTTCCAATACCAGAATGGCACCAATGAATTTTGTTAAATGATGCGCACATTCGACATTGCTTTTCCGTAAACGAAAACATCGTGAGGAAACCCACACATCAGAGAGTTAGCTAAAAAAAAGTTCGCAAAGGTGTGTGAAGTCTACCAATT
>DWLI01003682.1:0-11565 GCA_018249915.1 Cecropterus dorantes dorantes
AGAAATTTAATTTAAGAATTTAATAGTTTAATTCAATAAACATGATTACTCAAAAATCATAGAAATTTAATTTAAGAATTTAATAGTTTTAATCCAATAAACATGATAACTCAAAAATCATAGAAATTTAATTTAAGAATTTAAGAATGAATAATAAAAAAAAATATTTAAAATTATTGTCTATGCCCAGTTTTATAACTATTCCTCATCTGTTCACCCCAACGAGATTACGAAGGGAGTGAGTCCAGTCGTCATCAATTATTTTCGTTGGCCGGCTTTCCATTTTTTAAATAAACGAGGGATGGGGGATGTAATAAAATTACACATGGGGATGCTGCGACAAACCTGTTATCGAAATTTGAAATTTTGAATAACATTTTGGAACGAGTGAGGGATGTCGTCTGATTTTTAAATAATTTTTTTGGTACAGATATTACTGATATGTTGCTTTACATAACTTAATATACCTATTCTTTGTTATAATATGGCAGCAAACAAGCATGCAGTCCACCTGCTGGTAAGTGGCTACTGCCGCCCGGACATCTGTAATCAACCCTAGGTAAGATCAGTCTCACCTAAGGTTAGCAGATGCGTTGCTACCCCTGAGGCCTAACTTGGAACGCCTCGGATATGTATATCTCTCTTACCACACCCTTTAGACCAGAACACAGCAGCGCATAACACTGCTGTTATAAGACAGAAATAGGTGTGGCAGTAGTGCTTCCGGAACGAACTTTAAAGAACTTCAAAGAGTTCTTTCTACCTTAAAAAGAGGGTAGAGTTAGAGAGTTTTGGTTTGAAGGTAGGAACACATTAGGCGTTCCAACTTAGTTCTCAACTAAGTTAACTTAGTTAGGTAGCAACGTGTCTATACCCCATCTCAAGTAAGATTCCAATTATATATGGGATAATAGGGTTAAATGAGCACTAACTAACAATTTTACTAAACCCTAAAGAACCTACATACAGACCGAAAGTTTATCAATTTAATGTATAGGGATTTAAAATTTCAAACTTTTAAAATATTTTGTATTAAATAATTTTATAAAATTTAAAATTAAAAAACTGAGATGCGATGCAGCCCTTATGCATGTCATCTTATACCTAATTTAATTTTTAATATATTATTCTAAAATTGAAAAACTATTCAACTTAACAATATTTTAAATTACGTTTCTATTCAACAATTAAATGACGTTTTAATTCCAAATTACTTGGATATTACTTTAAAACAATATTTCACGCGATTAAGTATTGGAATTTAAAAAATGTCCTACGAGTATATACCTGTACAAATTTCCATTCCAATTAGAATCTAATCAGTCATTCTCGGAAGAGTTCGTGCTTGAAGACTTGCTATTTTAAACATCTTGCAAATACCTGGAACAAAGAGTATTAGCTTACATTAGTTTTGAAAATATATAAAAAATACAAGACGAATAGATCTTTCTTCGAGAATCGATATATGTCGAAAAATGGATAAATTTGGATATGAAGGGCTCTTTATCCTGCGTCAGGAGGGCCATAATTGTCGAGTGTTTTTATGTATATACTCGAACATATGTGTGTACGTGTATGCGTGTGTGTGTGTGTGTGTGTACGTGTATGCGTATGTGCGTGTGTGTGTGTGTGTGTGTGGGTGTGTGTTTGTGTGTGAGCGCGCCGCGCACTTGTGTGTGCATGTGTGTATGAATGTCTATATGTGTCCTCCTTAAAATGGTTATGCTGCCTGTGAGGACTATTATCATCATCATCAACCCATTATCGTCCCACTGCCGGGCAAGGGTCTTCTCTCAGAATGAGAGTTTTAGGCCATAGTCCACCGCGCTGGCCAGTGCGAATTGGAAGACTTCACACACGTTTGAGAACTCTTTTTTTCAGAAAACTCTCAGGTGTGCAGGTTTCCTCACGACGTTTTCCTTCACCGTAAAGCGGTGCTAATTAGTTTCTAATACGCACTGAGGACTAAGTTACCTCGAATAGGGTGTAATGACTACCTTAGACAGAAATAAGCGTGGCGGTGGTGTTTCCTAACCAGGGTTCCACCATCTTTAATTAAGAACTTTTTATAAATCATTTAGACCACGCGATTAGTCTTATTAGTTATAACCTATAATGTTAATAACTTATTGTTCATGCTGTGTTGACATCGGTGCCTTAGAGAATAGTTTTACACAAGATGTATGTAATGGGACTTACTATTGACAAGGGAATTCTGTCATTATGTATGTTTATAAATATGTTAATATTTGTTTTATTTGCTAATAGTGATGTTATTTATTGAACGAATGACAATTTGGTGACGCAAATATTCATAGACAAGTATCATACATAAAGAATTAAAGAGGAAAAAAAATGTTTATTTAAACTAAAATTAAGTATCTACAGTAATACTAAAATTGTTTACGATTTAGTTAGTGTAACGTAGAAATAACTAATTAGTTTAAACTGTAACGTTAATTTAACAAATGTTTATTTTAGACGAAGTAAAAAGTTAAGTTAAAACTGTAACTGACTTTTCGCGTTTGCTTATTAGATTTTTTTATCACTTACTATAATGACAGAAAACTTAATAACTAATTTATAAATTAATTACATTTAATACAATTTACATAATGATATACGATATATTTGAACTTGTATAAAAATAAGACCTATTAAAATTACCTTCATTAGACCGAACAGGAAACATGAATGACAATGCTTACAACATTTTTAATCTACAACTCGTAATTACAATTAAGTTAAAATTCGAACACGGATCGAACGTTCGAATCGATCGCCTTCCAAATTTAAAATCAGATAGGCATTCAACAGCAGCCGTATTGGTCCCGGTACAAAGGAATAGAATGAGCATGACGATTCAAATATTTTCCAAAATGGAATATTAAGTGAAGCCATTATACGATCGAATGATTACTATTGGATCGGTCCGAATGACGGAGTGAGTTGGTAATCTGTTATTAAAATTTTATTTTGGTTGCACTAGGAAATGTGCTTTGAGGTAGACGCGGTGAATCTCCTTAGAAGTGACAGTATAATATGCATTTAGACGTATAGTTACATAGTTAATCATAAACGCTTGGATTTATAGTTGGCGTAATGTTGTAATATAGATTTGTTCATATGTATTTATTATCTACTCTGTGTATAAGTAAATTAATATTTAACACTTTCATTTCGTAAGTTTATAATTATTATTGAGATTTTGCCGATTGACTCGTGAAACCCAATTTGAAATTTCAATTTTTAAAATTACAATCCTATAGGCTTTTATTATTGTTTAGGATAAAAATACTTAATTGTTTTTGGAACTAAACTAACATTTTGTCTAATATAAGTGGAGTGGAGTGGAGGGGTGCAGTAAGGATCCAAAATAATAATGAATATAAAACCTAAAGATTTGATCACACATTTCTTTGATCTTCTTAAAAAGCAGAGTTTTTTTTATATTTAATAAGAAAATAAAACTAATTTTATGGTAAGTACCTGACGTCACTGCAACATTCATTTCGACTGAGCAATTATTGTCTGTTTAAACAAAACAAACACGTTATTTGTGCAATTAATACATTATAAAATTGAAAATGTCAAAAACATCTATTATTTGACTACTTAATTGTATTATAAAGCAATTTGAAGTCTACATTTTTTATTTTTTTCTGTCTGTTTTTTTTTAAATCAATAACCGATCGAATGAAACGTACCATTTCATTCATTCACGTACGAATATAGACAAAACGTAGCTAGGTGTCAGGCGATCCCTATTGGTATCGAGGGCATCGACTTACGCATGCGGTCCGCGTGCGATGCGTCAAGTGACCCCTTAACGCGACTTATTGGCCACTCATAAGTGATCGCGAGCCACAGAGTAGCAACCGATCATGTGTGAATCATATTTTTAAGTGAATTTAAAATTTGCGCAAAGGTTCTAAAAAGTAGGAGTAATTTAAAAAGGTAGCTCTGAAATATGTTTTCGAAATAAAATGGTATTTGTATTAACAATATATGCTCTCTATGTATTAGAAGTAATTGGAGTCCTATTTCAACAGTTTTTTTTTAAATTGAAGTAAAAGGGAGAGCATTCACTTCACTAACTGGGAAGTCGAGTCTGCCACCAATAACCAACCCAAGAACATATTTTTACTGACGTCTGTCATAGGTACATCTAAACCTCTCTATACACTTCTATAATGAGGACAGCCTCATATAGGTAGGAACCCTCACCGGCCTTGAAGCTATAAAGGATCATTACTTAACACAATTGTTACAAGACAGAAGAAAGACCACGGAAACCGCATGCAAGGATTAAAATTAACTTTAACTATCATAACAAAAAATAGAATTGCAATTACAAAGTTACATTACTAATCTGTAACAAATCCATAGACAAAACGATACTTTTACAATCTCAGGACATTATCATTTCTAATCTGTGGCGGGCTCATTGCTTTCTCATAAGGGCTCATTGTGACAGCCAATAAGCACCAAATAGCCTGTTGATCGGCTGTAAAACTTTATCATGGAAATGGGCTCCTATTAAGGTCGATAAGTGTCATGTTACACGAAGATTGGTTCACATGTAATAGATATTCTCTAAAGAATTCGATTGAATGATTGATTAACGAAAAAATTCGTTCAATTGCGTGACGTAACTATTGCACTGATTTAATTTTTTTTTTTATTTTTTCTTACTGGCAACGTCTTTATGCCTAAATATCGCGGGTTAAGAATCCATTCATATATTCATAAGTAGACTCATACTGCAAGTATTTATATAAAATTAGTAAGGCAATAATACATTTATGTAAAACACGGCCTATATCATCAAAAGAAAAACAGAAAGCGGAGATCCACAAAACATCATTAAATTCAATATTTCGTTTAAAAACCACTCCAGATATCTCGACCATTAATCACTAAAACTACCGACCTTCAAGAACATCGGAATAAAATCGGCAATCGAAATAAAGCACTTAAAGCGAAACGTCATTATCGCACAACATAAATAAAATAAAAATAAAAAACGTAGGAATCGAACGCAAAAATTGAATATCGAAGTCGATTTAAAACAGAATACGAATTTTAAAAATACGAGCACAGCGGAGCGGCATTAATTAAAAATTCTCGGTAGAATATTCAAAAATAGAATTCGCATTCGAAGGCCTCCTTGTACGGAGTTGAAGTTTGAATTTGGAAGCAACAAAAGGAGAGCGGGAGCAACCCTTTTAGCGCTGATAATCTGTTCCCGGGCCGTGTTGTGTTGTGTTCTCTTTTTTATCTGTTGTCACTTTTTTGTCCGAACCAAGATTGTACACAACATTCTTTACTCCGAAACGAAGCTTTTTAAACTCGCCCCGAGATTTATTTCTTTTTTATTCGCTTTAATAACGAGTCCTCGTCCGATTTAATTGATGAATGGTCACGGGGGATATGTTCAAACGATTTCGGAACTCGATTTAAAATTGACATTTTATAATCGGCCTTTTAAAATTTTTCTTCGGTAATCGCGAAGTATCTTTCATATTTTAGGATGAAGAGAAATAAAAAGTCTAAAGACATTCCTCACGAGGTATTTGATTATAATTTTTAATTTATGTGCAGATGGACCGAACTTAATAAACTTGAATGACATGAGTAACTAGACAAGATGAACTGGCTGGAAGTCATTTATTTACTTTTCGTAATTGTCTTTTAAGTCACTATACAAATCTATTAACCATTCCTGCATAAAACATATCATTAAAAAAACTATATACATATACTTACATATTATAAAGACATCTGTTTATCAAATCAACTTAACACTTAACAAAAACTGAGTCTAAAAGTACAAAAGTACGCGTTAAAAAAGCCTTTTCGAAATAAAAATTGAACTGCCACAAAGAGCCCGCGTCTGAATTGTTGAAATATAAAAATTTAAAAATAGAACTCAATCCTTCCGCCCTCTGGCGAGCTTTACATGAAATATTATTTTATGGAATAACATCTGTGGTCGGGTCGATGTGTGAGTGCATTATGCCAGAATGAGCCCCTCAGTTTATATGTATAAGTGAAATTACTTAAAAGTAATACAGTTTCAAGTGGATGGGAACATTTCAACTCTGCTTTCACTCATGTTAATTTTAGATTTGAGTAAGGAACACTCATTGAAACAAAAATCTTGACTCCGACTTCGGGCTTTTGATGTTTTTCGTTTAAATTAATGAATTAAACTTACGTATTCGAGTTAAATGTACGTGTAAATAGCGAATCAAGTACTGTGCAAACATATTTTTAGTAGTAAATATTATATTGTTTTACTTGTTCCTGTAAATTATGTTCATTTAATACAGTTATACTCTAAAAAATTGCATATATCAACACCTACTCGTATAAGTAATAGTTTATTTAAATGCATAAAGTATAAAATGATACATACATTTAATCATATATTTCTTTAAATTTATAGTCTATGTTACTTTAAAATTGCAACAAAATAAAAGTTACAATCGAAAAAAGCAATAAAAAATTGGCGGCTAACTCCTTCTCGCATTGCAATATCCGTTTTACAATCCGTTCGGATCGTCAAATCAGTCGTCGCGGGTTCATTTTTGTAGAATCGGAACGAAAACCCGACCATTTTTATTCTATATTTTTTATTTTTGCTTTTAAATTGTGTTCGTCATGCCTCTCCCTGCCAGCTTTCGTGCAATAACAAAACGCTATCAAAGTCACAGGCTTACAAAGAAATTTGAATTTGGAATTGGACCAACGTTCACTCCTTTGTTGTGTTCTGTGTATAATTATCCTTTTTTATTGAATGTATTTTGTTACTTTTTGAATACAAACCCGTTGACGTAATGCATTGGATAAATGGAATTCTTTTAGATTTCTGTTTATGATAAATTATAGCAATTATATCCGGCATAAATTGTATTTAAGACTAATATTTTTAAAATGTTTATATCCTGTATTTGTTACGTTTTACTGTCAAATTATTACGAAAGCAGAAATTAATGCAATAATTGTGAACTTTTATAATAATTGTGAAATAGTAATAATAAATTATTGTGAACTATGATATTATATTGTCACAGATAAAACAATGATTAGAATTTTCAAAAACCACAGACAATAAATAAAATCAGTCGACTACAGATAAGCAATACATGCACAAATCCGTTCATACGTATAAATTATGATTATAATGTCAAATTCTTATTCGTTTAAAAACTCCAAAATATTTCCGGATTTGTTATAAAAACCCGCTACCGAACCCACATGGCCAAACTAGTTATTGAGCATTCAGCTGTGTTAGTTTTGGGATTAAATTTTTTACCCTCCATTTTAATTTTAACTCTTTTGGCTATTTTAATATTTCTGGAACAATTTTAGCTTGGGGCGAGGGTGTGTAGAAAGGGTTACTTTTTGGATTTTCTATGCGGGCGTTACGCTTTGATTTTTTTAGAATTGATTGATGCTGGCTTAGGAACGCATTTTTATGTATGCATTGTCAAAAATAAAGTTAGTTATATAGTAAATGAGTTGTTTGGTTTAGTGCTATGTTATATACAATGTAATCTAACGAGTTACTTCGTGGGCGTTCCGATTTAGTCTTTATACGAACATATCGACCTAGACCTAAGTTAGCACATGAAACATTCTAACTTAGTCGACAGAACGTGCTGACATGCCAACTTGTTTTTTATTAAATTTGCCATTTTATTAAGGGCTAATTGTACTTTCAGTGGCATTGACCATTTTTAGCTTTATAATTTTTCGAAAAACTTTTCATTACATGTTTCGAAAACACTTTCGAAATAGACTATTCAAATACCGAAGCATATCCCAATATACTGTTCCATTTATTAGTAAACTTATTTATACTTTTTCAAACTATTCTTGCTAAAATATTTTAGCAAGAAACTATATATCTAATAGTTTTATCCATTACAGATACTATATGTCTAATAGTTTTATCCATTATTTTAAAATTTATGGTTTTCCAATAATATTTTTGCTAAAATATTTTAGCGCGATACAGAATGTCTAATTTTTTTTTTCATTTATTCCACCATTTATACTTTCTATACTATTTTTGCTAAAATATTTTAGCACGATACAAAACGTCTAATATTTTTTTCAATTATTCCAACATTTATACCTTTCCAATACTATTTTTGCTAAAACATTTTAGCACTATACAAAACGTCTAATTTTTTTTTCAAATTACTCCATCATTTATATTTATTAATACTAATTTTGCTAAAATAATACTTTTTACAATTTTTTCGGATTGAAGACGCTGGAACCTACTTCCACGATGTTCGTACACAACAAAGCATTTAAGGCTCAATGCGGGCGTGGATGATATATATTTTAAATTGATTGAATGAGATTCAAAGGGTACATTTAGTTATGGGTCCCGAGTACGCTTTTATTTCAAATTGATTTTTATCATGGTTCGTTGAATCTTTTGTGTGTTGATAGTTGCGTTATGTTTTTTAGTTCTATTAAGATGTTGTGTTCAAGAAACGCTCGCGAGCACTCGCGCGGTTTTTGTTTAATTTGAAAATGGATTCCGTAAAATAAAAATAAGCTTGTGTTTTCGGTGAAATTATCTACTTTATTCTAAAAAATCCATAAGATGCTATTATGAAAATTAAATAAAAAAAAACCTACTTTGAAAAATAATACACAACTTTGAAAGTAAAAACATTTAAAAAAGCTAAATTTAAAATTTCAGATCACCTGTTCAAGCAATTTATTGATGAACGTAGGTAGAGTTCGTCTCTGCATTTCAAATTTAATCTTCAAATTGTATGATTACTATTTATAAAAACAATAACTAATTTCTTTATATTTCAGTATTGTAAACTAAACGATTAATGATTTGTTTATCTAACGCTGCATCCAGTTGCCCTCGAGGTACCGGATACGATTCCCGGTCAAGCTAGAATTTATTGTGCAATATCTTACATTATTATACTGTATAGTACTAATATAATACCTATAATACATTTGATTGAAACATATATAGCAATTCTTCATATGTCCCACGGTTGGGAAAGAGTCTTTCCCCATTATAATGCATATATTAATAATTAAATTCTTTTCACGCGCCTAATTTATTAAAAAAACTTAAAGTGAAATTATTAATAGTTAATATATCAACTAAGATAAGAAAAATAAAAACTAGACATATCGATTTACCGACCAGAAAGAATGATACCAGAGACTGTAGGAGTCTATAATTAATCAAAATGACTTGTCAACATTATCCGTAAGGAGGTAAAAAGTTAACCCCCACACAATTAAATTCGAATAAAAACTCCGGGGATAAAAAAGGAAGCAATCGGTTTCAAGAAAAAAGATCAGGGTGAATGTCCGAGGATAAGGGAAGTGTACTGTTGTAGCCATCCTGCGACAACCTTCGTATAGGTTGTAGTACATTGCGGTTTTTGTAAGCGATCACGCTTGAAACTCAATAATAACCGAGCAATGTATTTGCGCTTAAGTTGAAATATTTCAAGTCGATTCAAAGCAAAAGACGAAGCTACCGTTCGTCAATAAAATTATTATGTTTTACATACATTGCTAGTTAAGACCCAAATTAGCGTCGTTTGGGTTTAGAAAAGAAGCAATGGATTTAACGTAAACTTGGAAAGTTTGTACAACTTTTGACAGGAAGTTCGCTCATTACGTTACGCCATAATGATATTACGTATTAGATCCGTAAAAAGCTGAGAAACCGACCAGCTGTGAGAGGGTTGGCTTTAAAAGCATACGATTCTAGCCACTATTACTAAAGGCGTAAAAACGTTTATTGCGTAAAATGAAATGTTTGGAATTATACTTATTTTGTTTGGTAATGCAATGTCATGGATATGCTTTCTTATATCGGGAACTTGACAAATAGTTTGAAAATACAATAAAGTTATAGAATTTTGGTAGGAACTAATATTAATTTATTGGAGTAGGATACGAACGTTAGGCTCCATATGAGCTGGGTTAGGGGTTTCTCCCGCGTTTAAAAATGTAACATGAAAATTGGCAATACAATTCCTTATATTACATTTAGTATTATTATTTAGTACTATTAGTAGTAGTTTGAACGTACCCATATACAAACATACAGATAAAAAATAAAATTAAATATAGACTTGAAGATGAGATAAATATTAATACTGATAAAAGAATAAGTTTTAGAGAACTTTCTTTTATTCCTTCATTATGTTTTCTTTGCAATAAAAAGCAAATCACCAAAATGCAAATTACTTCCAAAAAGTCCAATAACTTTAATTTAAACTCCGAACCCAAAGGATCTACACCCAAATCAACTAAGCAGGCCTTAAAACGAATACACTACTTAGTCTACTACTCTAATCCAACCCAACTAGTATCTGGTATTCGTATTTCACACGTTTTACGAGTCTCTTAAACGTTAACATCACAATAAACAGACAGTTAAACATGAACGAGCGTTTAATTGTTCATCTTCATCCTTTAATCTATTACTCAATTTAGTAATACTAATTTTTAGTATAGCCAATAGACTACATCAAGCACTTCTACTAAGTTAGGCGGGTAGTTAGATTAACCGTGACCACGTGACGTCAGTGATCGTCACAATTAAACGTGACGTTCGTTTAATTGTGACGATCTCGTGTTTGCTAGTTGCAAATATTTGTAAGAATAGCTTGAAATTTGAATAAGTAAAATATCTATAATTTTTAAGCCCTTTGTTTGTTTATGTGTTGAAATCGCATCAAACTCAAACTATTAAATTTACTTTAAACAAATATTACATTGCCTTATCATTAATTGTTTATTTAATTAAAATCCATGTTTTCTATCAAAGGTTATTAAATAATTTAAAGTCATTGTATAAATTTTAATATTTTTTTATTTCACATCGAGTCTCTGAAGACTACCTCGGAACGCCTCATGAATCCATTTTCAAAAATACTCCCCAGCACAATAATGTCAGTCTAAGTGACGCAACGAGTACGAATTATGCGATAGTGGAACAACAAAACCCGGCCACAAATAGCCAGACGCCTGTCTCACACGGACGGGACACTCGTATTGTCTATATATATTTTCTATACACACCTGATGTTAAGTGGTCATGCAGGATACAAAATTTAGTGCAAAATGTTGCTTTTGAAGACTTAAATGGCTCTAAAATCAAGCATCATGAATATACTGGCTATGCCGGTTTCACCCGCTAGTACATAAGAAACAAACAAACATAGCGTGATGTTATATAGCCTATAGCCTTCCTCAGTAAATTGTCTATTCAGCACTAAAATATTTTTTCAATTCAAATCAGTAGTTCCTGACATTATAGAGTTCAACCAAACAAACTCTTCAGCTTTATAATATACTAGCTAAAGCACTCGTGCTTCGCTATGAGACATAAAAATAGTCATTTTTAAATAGTTTTCACGCAAATTCCCATTTTTTTTCGTATTCAATAAAGCCTATGTTCATCAAGGATAATGTAGGATTCTAATGGTAAAAGAATTTTTGAAATCGGTCCAGTAGTTTCGGAACCTATTCAATACAAACAAACAAACA
>DWLI01003683.1:0-11563 GCA_018249915.1 Cecropterus dorantes dorantes
AAATCGAATTGGCACTGTTTTAATAATACAGATTAAGGGTCCGTTCACACAGACCGGTTTGGAGAGCATTGAGCCACATTTTTCTTTTCACACAGACTGGATCGTATATGCCAACTATGTCACATAGACCGATTGGATCCTCTTATTATTTCACATGGAACGCGTTCAAGCATTCTTAATGACAAAAGAACTGCACATGCAAAAATAAATCTTAATACAATTAAACGAAACTCAATTTCCAACTTGTTAAAAAAATGCTTTCCCCCCAGAGCCGGTCGGTGTGAACGCACCCTAATTCGTGCGATACCTGTATTTAATATAAATATTAATTTAACATTATTTGCAACAATTTCAAGTATTTTTTTATGTTTAATGTCTAAATTGTCTAATGTTAGTAAAGTATTAGTACTTGATAATGGAAATAAAATACTTGCTGGTTAATAATTGTAAGTTTGCTAAAATTTGTTACAAAATATTTTAGGTATAATACAATAGGTACACTCTAATCATTAAAATAAACAAAAGTGCCTTTTAGTAAGATATTTAGTAATATATAATTGCTTCTATCAATAGACGTATTATAACTGTAATTTATATCATTGTCGCTATAATTTTAAGCCATCTTACAATTTTGGTATGTCGATAACTTAACAGGAGCCTTATTAGGCTTTTGTCAACATATTAAAAAGTATTTTTGGTAAAGTGTAAAAATACTTTTCATTTTTTGTTTAAGATTTGTACTTACTATTTTCGACACTAATTTTAATAAATATTGTTATTAGACAAATTTGCTTCTTGATGTTGTCGTTCGAGGTAGATATTGTAATGCATTTAAATTTTTGAATAATCATTCGCTTTTTAATTAATATAATAATTAATATTCTACTTAGTTGTTATATGCAATAAATGTTTTAGTTATATCGGTGTTTTTTATTTAACACAAACTTTCAACCCCTGTTTAATCCCCTTGGGGGTCGAATTTCTAAAAATCTTTTCTTATTGCTCACTTACATCATGAAAGAAACCCCTGTACCAAATTTCAAGTTTCTAGGTACAGTAGTTTCGGCTGCGCTTTGATGTATAAGTCAGTAAGTTTGAATTTCCTTTTATATATATAGTTTCCTTTTAGTGTTCAATTAAATAATCGATTTTTTAGGGCCAACATTAGTTGATTGATTAACCGATTCCACAGTGGCGCCATGGATATCTTTTGTGTATGGCGGGTGACACCCGAGCGGTGCCAAAATGTGAACCCATAAAACTCGAATAATTTGACGTTTATCAAAGGTGTTCTGTAAACAAAAGTGTGTTTATTTGTCACGCAGATCCTTCCTAGAGTGTCAGTTCTAACAGATCACGTGATTTCACATACTTCAGGAATTGTAAACATTTTGTATAAAAAAATATTATACTTTTTGCTATGACTGTGGTCACCTCAAAGTCAGCCTAAGTAATCTTTTAACTATATTTATTAATTCAAAGAAATTAAACCATAAATAAACATCTTGTACTGAGTGACGTGCCGCCCTCGAAATCAAAACAAAGGACTTAACAGAAGCCAACACCCACTAATCTATGAGAAGAACGGCATTCTTTTGTATGAACTAACTATTGTTAAAATTGGGTTGGATTGTATTGTTGGATTAAGATATTCGTTCTTTGGTGTTTATCTGAATAAAACGTTCAATCAATTTTGATATTCTGTTAGAAACTTATCATTAATTGAAATTTTGATTCCAACCAAAACACCAGAAAAGCGCTCTTCATGTCTCGAATGTTCATATTTAATTCTACGGTAACACTAATACAATCGATACATCACAAAACTTACAAAATGTTTACAACATCTGAAAGAAATAAGAAAGTTACCTTGCATTTCCGTTATTACACGTAGATAGTCAATTTTATATACATCAATCGAAAACATAAACCATTCCTTTTCGGTTTTGAATGGCAACTAAACTTGCAGCACATGGAAACAGCAAAAAAAGCGATAAGTTACAATTCATGGCGGAGGGCACCTTAGAGGTCCCATCAAAGTCCCTGGCGTTAGGCACCACAGTGGTGTCACGAAATATTTGTTCGCTGCTAGACGCAAAAGTTTCTTCAAAAGACCGCCGCATTGAATCGGTTAATTCAGAATGAAAAGGTAAAGCTATAATTAAAAAGTCTTAACCGGTAACATACGTAGTTCGTACACATATTGAAATTTTTCCACGCCTTCAAAAGAGCACAATGTAAGTCAGAGCGCCTTCAAGTTGTGTATTGCAAATTCACAATGCGACTGCAATGTAGCGGTTGTATTACTCTGGAAATCCATATAAATAAAAAACTACGGTTACGCCCGCACTGCGATAAAATGTAGTTGTTTTTTTAATCTGTCATGATACTGACTGGGGCACGTGCGGCGGCGTGTGCGGCACGTACCTGGCGCGGGCATGATGGCGCGCGGCGGCTGGTGCGCGTGGTGCGCGTGCGGCGCGAACAGCGGGGTGCGGCGCGGCGCCACTCCCGGCGCGTTGGGTGGCGCCTCGCCCAACTCCGCCATCAGGGACATGTATTCCTCGTCGATTTTTGCCTGAAACATCATATAAACAATGAGTCACCTTAACGGTGCATGATGTACGATCGTTCGATGATCGCCCGAGCGTCAAATTCGGACTTTGCTAACGAAATATACTATATAATATAAATATAATCGTTCGCGTATCGTATTCTTCGATGTGATACGGTAAGGTGGACTAATTATTAATACAGCTATCTATCAGTCTTCAAAGACTACCGCTGGCCATACGCCTTCCCTCGTGGGGATATTTGCACACGCCTTGCACGTGTGTCGGGGACTGCAGCGGCTGTTGATGTTGCACAGGAAGACTCTGCTGCCCATTTCCTAGATTTTGTCTCTTAATTGCCTCTTACGACATCTTCGGAAAGAAAGGGAATGGTGCTACTCAAGAACGGCGCTGTTAATTCATAGTGACTACAATCTATTTAAAATGGATTCAAAATAAATAACGTGTTGTGAAAGCCGACCTTGTTAGCATGGTGGTGCGGGTGTCCCTGGCCGGGCCGCTTGGCGCGGCAGTCGCGCGCGATGTGGCCCGCGCCGCCGCACGAGGAGCACACGATGGCGCTGGTGACGTTGGGCTTGTCGGGGCACAGCCAGGTCTTGTGGTCGTGCGCGCTGCAGTTGGCGCAGCGCGGCGCGTCCGTCTCGCGCAGCGTGCCGTTGAGCTGCGCCAGCTCGCGCAGCTGCATGCGCCGCAGGTCGTTCTGCCCCTCCGGCACCTCCACGCCCTGCCGGATCACCTCCTTGATCTGCAATGTGCATTATGAGCATTTAGTGTCAAAGTAATGAAATTGACTTAAAATAATTTGTAAAGCTTTGAAAACTTGGTGAAGATGAATTATAAAGATTTAAATTTAAATTTACTTTATCTACTCACACTGTCTCGTCAAAATTACTTTTTTTTTTCTTTTACTTTATTACAACGATGATATACTTTGCATATGCGCATTTTTATAGCATTGGAACGTTTGAAAAATGTGTTAAAAAATTTTAAATCAACAAGTTTACATTCAACGAATTGACAATTAGCCTATTACAAGTTTTTTTTTTAATAGAAAGAAAACGTTTAAGAAGTAAAATAACATTTCTTTGAAATCCTAGTGCTTTAGGTATTTACTACGAATCTATGAATTAATAATTATAGGTAACGCATTATTTTATGACTAGATGATTTATGATTATTAGCCAGGAATCATGTGTGAACTCCTTAGATAGCTGACCTTCTCGACGGCCTTCTTGACGCAGTCGGCGTTGGTGGCGGTGATGTAGGCGTGCAGCGGCTCGTCCTCGCCGGGCAGCGGCTGGCCGTCCTTGCGGCCCACCTTGCCCTCCTTCACCGAGCCCTTGCCGCGGATTATTATCTTGGCGCCTGTTTCTTTCTCCATTGCTGTCAACAACATCAGTTTATACTTCGCATTTCGAAGTTTTCATTATATAAATATGCATACTTAAATAATGGGGGTTTCACTTTTAAAGTAAATCAATTTTAAGTCTTCCAGTGCATGATTGCTGGTTTGCTCGTAGTGATGAATTATATCGTCTACTTAGTAATGTCAATGTAATTATTTAAATAAGCACATTCATAATCGTTCATGTGTCGATATGTAATAAAATTCGAAATCAATATCCTTTTCATATTCATATTATATCACATCACATCCTAAGTAGTAGTAGCTACAACTTTAAGAATGGTCAGGGAGGTATCACCGGCAAAGTTATTTCTAGCGTGCAGCAGTTTTTGTATATTGTTAGAAGGGCGTGGTTACCGGCTACCATATGCTGAGGCGACCCTCTTAATCCTCAGGCGTAACAACGCATCTTTAATTTACTTCTGACAAAACCCCTGTTCTGCATAATTAATATCGGATTTCTATGACATCCGGTGGACTTCATGCTCGTTTGCTATTTGGTATTCATTCTTATAAAGAAAAACTGGGACACAAAACCTAGACGAGAACTTATATTGGCATCTTCTATACAATACACGGTGACGTACCTTTAAGCGTGTTCCCGCGCGGGCCGATGAGCAGCCCCACGAAGTTAATGTCGGGGTGCTCTTCCTGCGGGATCATCACCTTGTCGTGCACGCGGACGATGGGCGGCCTGGCGGAAAGCATTTGTTCGTTATCATTGATAATATGTATCTACACTACATTGCAATGCTTTTTGTTAGGCGGAAACAATATCACATTTTATGTATGTAAATTTGGTGTATAAACTGATATCTGTTAGATTCAGTCAAAATATGATGGCACTAGATAGCATGTAGTTTATATGTATACATACATATATCTGTAAGAACATTACTGAAGTATGTATTAGGCGTGTGTTTTTTATTTCATTTGTCATAATTACTAGGGGTACTTTTATAACATAAATAACATCAAAAACCAGATGTGGTAATGAGAGATCGAAATAGCATTCATCGGATATCCGTAACCGATTACACGTTTAGGACGGCCCGTCACGTTCGTAGCGAGTTCAATTTTAAAAAAATAATGGATGCGGTCGAGCTCACTTGTAGTCCGGCGGCGGCTTGAAGTCCGGGTTGATCTGGTGCATGCGCTGCACGAGGCGGTGGCGCTCCTCCTCCAGCTTGCGGCGCGTGCGGTACTCGCGCGTGTTCAGCCGCTTGCCGTCCGTGGAGTAGATCGGCTCCGGCGACGGCGACCTGCGCACGCGCACACTGAGCCGGGCCGCCGCCGCCCGCCGCCGCCCGTCGTCCGGGCGGTGGGCGGCTCCGCGGTTACGGCACGCGATGGATTACGTTCCCACGTTGCCGTTTCGAGTGCTCTTTATATATTTCTTTACATTGAAGTAACAAATATTGTCGCTTATGGACGTCTGTGACCGATCTCGTCTAGAACGGGTGTCCCGAAGCGGATCACAGGTGCGTTTCGAAGTTCCGACGACTGAGACGGTCAACATGGATCCTGCCCGGTAGAATCATTTCAAATGGAATATATTTTAAATGACTACAACTCGAGTGGACAGCGGCGTGAAAACGCAACCCATTACATGCCAATATGAATAGAATCAATAATGAAAGTGGCCGATCGGCGGTTAATTTCCGACAGAGATCGCGGGCGGCGAGCAGCGCCGGGCGCCGCTGCCTACTCTACCTCCTACACCATACCTAACGCCCTGAGAAAAAAATCGATTAAACATATCGACCTGAAAGTTAACTGTATTAGTGCTGAAAATAATTTCATTATAGATTATTACATTGTCGACGCTGAAACAGTCATCTTAATTATTGATTAGGTTATTTTAATTGAATTATTAATAGCGCGGTCGGTGCGCGACCTGCAAAATGAAGAAAATCGCCCATTAGTAGTTCGGGGAGCGCGGGCACGCTTGCTTTACTTTTCAGAATTCAAAACCTTCGTTTTTTTTTATATAATAAGCCTTTTTCATTCCATGCAAATTTCAGTCTTTATCATTATCGTCTGTCTTGAGACAGGAACAAGAAGCGAAACTGTACTTAATATTCAATTGTCTACATGTGCTTTCTCTTTTTTAACTCGAATCAAATAAAATTCTAATTGATAAATCGTTTAATAAAGGCTCTGTATTTTACTCTTACGTATTGTTTATAAAATGCTCGACTTATTCGAAATTAAAAAAAACTGGAAATGGAGAACCAAGTTAAATTTATAATTATATAAGTATATGTATAAAGAAAAAAAAAATCTTTTTTCCTATCATGGTCCTCCAAAATAAAAAGCAGGGTTAATCAGAAATATACTAAAGCTTATTTTGCGTATATATTATGATGTATCAAAATTAATTGTAAAAACGTTGTAAAAGGATATAGTTAAATTATTATTTTTAAAAGTCTTATTAGGGACTAGGTTCATTTTTTATCTAAGTTATAACTGTAGGTTATATAGACACGGAGTAAGTCCTTTTAAAAATTTAATTTGCAATTAGCCTATCTTAGATAATAAATACAAGTAATTATTTGTAATATATATAAGTAAGGATAATTTAGCCTTTGCGACCTATATCAAGTTACCAACAAGTTTTCTATTAAAAATTACCGTGTTGTAGAAAACATTCGTTATTAAATTAAATAATAAATATTACAAATAGGTATATAAATGTTTAACTGAAATTAAAATAAAAAATATATCCTATTTTTATTTTCCAGAAACCTGCTGTATAAACAAAGAAATAGATTGTCATGCAAAAAGCCTTAAATCGGAATAATCTTTGGTTGTGTAAAATTTGGTTTGGTTGTGTAATTTGGTTGTAAAATGTTTACAAATGTCTACCATCAATACTGTTTTTAATATTTTCTTTACATTTAAATTTTTAAGTAAAAAAGTATGATATTGAATAAGTGAGGGGGAACACTATTAAAAATTACTAAATACTAATTGAAATACTACATCAACAGAAAATAAGGAATTCAACCGGGCCCCATCGATTTATTTTGTGTTCTGTTCGATCGGTACTCATACAGGTACAATTGAACGATGACAATTTATTCACTGATTCAATCTGAGTTAAGAAGCTAAGTTTAGCGTTCCGTTCGGTGTAGTCTGCGGGGTGCCCGAGTATAGAATGAATTGGGGAAACCTGGCCACTGCGATACTCAGTCAGGGCGCGCCGCAGCGCAGGCGGCGCGGGGGCGGGGGCCGGGGGGGGATGCGAACCTCTCTTCGATGTTGGCGGGGATGCCGAGGTCCCCGGAGCGCAGCTTGCGGCTCACCTCCTCGATCTGCAGCTGAACTGCAAGGGAAGGGGTTAGCCCGCGCGGCGCCGCGGCCAAAACCACACATTAGAACATGTCGCTCGCCGCCGCTCCCCTCGCTCGGCGCGAGCCGATGGCGGGTCGATTGCGTCGCTCAAAAAGAAAAACGTTCATCGCGTCGGCGTCGCCGCGCGTCCGGCGGGGAGCTGGCCATGCCCTGAACGTGTTTCTCCTTACACACTTCAAAACTTTGAATCGGTACAAGAATAAATTAAAATTGAACGATGAAAGATTAGCGATCTAGATAGGGTACATAATTTTAATTAAGATTAGGCAATAATCAATCATTAAATCGTAACAGAGGCGATTAAATCAGAATATGTCCTGGAAATAAATATTAATGAAATTAAATTAAAAGTATCAAGTGAAACCGGTAGATCGTCAAGGTGTTATCGCTACTCGGCAAGGGTGACGGCGGTACGTGGCGGGTACTCACGCAGGTACTGCTCCTCCTGGTCGCGCGTGAGCGTGGAGGGCAGCACGGTGGGCAGGCCGGGGATGAAGGTCTTGTCGTGCTCGGAGCCCACCCAGCGCGTGCGCCGCCGCCGCGCGCGCCGCTCCGCCGCCGTCTCGCCCGGCGGACCTGTCCGCACACAGGGTTGCAATGTATGGACTATGTCTAAAGTGAAAACCGACATGTGACAGAAATGAAGATAGCGAAACTCGTAAGCACAATTGTCGTCGTCGTGCTTCTCTCCGACTTCGCGAATGTAGCCTTACAGGTAAGTGCTCTCCCAACAAATTGTTAGTTTAAATTAGCAATGACCGATGCCTCTCGCGTTTCTAATTTTATAAACAAATTTAATAATATAAAATATAATATATTCATTCTGTTTTAATAACTCAATTTAAATATAGTAAAAACTTTTACTATTACTTTTTTCAATAACATCATTGTTTTATTTTAAGATGATTATATTTATTCTGTGGCCTTTAAGATATAAGAAACAGCTATTTTTATTGTGTATATTATGAAATTGATTCATTGATCGTTATGTCAATTAAACCTCATTTTTTTTTTGCTTTATATGTTTATAGATGGATTTATGACTTCTAAATCTGTCGGTTGCATTGTTATTTTAATGTTGTATTAAGATACTCACTGAACACAAAATAATAAGCGCAAGTAGCACTATGTGGGTAGTCGACTTGGGCGTAGTCAATTCTCAGTAAAATACTTTCGTTCTCTGCGCGATGTTGGTTTTTGTAGTGTAATACAAAGACCAATTTATGATTCTTTCATATCAATCGAGATATTTTTACATTCGTCACGGCTCGTCATGTAAGCCAGCGTAACAGTGAGCGTCGGTTACCCTGTCCGTCGTCCTTATCGTCGTCCGGATGGTAGTCGGCGTGGTGCGCGGGCGGGTGCTGGTGCGGCGGCTTGTCGCGGTAGCGGGACTCGGTGCGCGCCTGCAGCTGCTCCAGCTTCTGCTGCACCGACGTGGGCGGCGGGATGGCCGTGGCGGCCGACAGCGCCGCCGCCGCCGCGGCCGCGGGCTGCACGGGCGCCGCCATGCGCCGCTGCGCCACAAACGTCTGTTACCGCACCGCCGCCGCGCGTCAACGGAACCAAAATAAAATAACGCAAACCAAATTCAATTAAACGGAAGCGACGAGTCGGCTCGGGGTCGGAGCGACGCGCGTGTCGCACGTCCGTGTGTTTATTTTAAAGTGACAAGATATCACGTAACGGAAACGAAAGTAGTGAAACACGGAAACGCCCGTGTTTTAAAAACCGCTAAACAGAAAGGTTCGATACGAGTAACTGAACACTTTAAAGACTCGAAACTGAAGCAACGACCGATTAGGTCCATTCTTGTGATTTCGCGTGAGCTCGACCCGTCGCTTACAGAACGGTAACACAACATAAAATAACTAAATATAATCACATACAAAAATAAAATTAAAAAAATCAAAAATAAGAATAATCGAGGTAAATAATAATATAATCTGCATGCTTACCGCATAATTTATATATTTCTAAAAAGAAAACATATTGAATTGAACCTAATTCCAAAGAATAATACAATAAACAACAACATACTATTATTGCTCCTATTTAGTTACAATACTTTTGTTTTTGATCCAATCACTGCCCATTATTTATTGTACCATAAATAAATAATTGTTCATCGATCATTAATTAATTTACCTGTCTTTCTTGAGCATGGTGCTGAAAGATCAATTAACAAATATGTATGAATAACATCTCTACATACATACCGCTAGATAATAACAATAATTTCTGAAACTTACTATATTATTTATGGTGTAAAAATACACATCAAAAGGCATTCAATAATAGTCGAATATTACTAGGAGATATTCACTAGGAGTGTTGAAGTGAAGAATTTACTGCAGTTTTAAATGAAACATTAACAACGGCTTCTCTTTCTTGCAGACTTTTCTCAGAACATGTAGCAAACTATTCTTTTATTTAAAGAGCAAAACGATTTCCCTCGTCCACGGCAAGACAAAAATGTCAGTTGAATGGTCCATTATGAAGCGTGTCGTAGTGGTAGGTAGCAGCAGGGTACCTGAGCGACGGCGGCGGCGGCGAGGATGGCGGCCTGCGCGGCGGGGTTGACGCTGGCGGGCGCGGCCGCGCGCGCCGTCGCCTTCGTCGTCGTGCCCACCATCTGGTCCAGCAGCGCTATGGTGCCGTCTCTGCAACCGACACAATGCATGTTACGGAACAGACACCATACCGCTCTCACACGAAATGGGCTTTAGGTTACATCACCGGTCAGACAGACACCTGAATGAAGGACTTCAATTTATATTCTGGGTCTGGATGTTTTGGTATTCGTCTCTGCGTATTGCCATGGCACCCACGACACAGGAAAAAATCCTAGTGTGGGACTAGGAGCATAGAAAACGTTATTTATACCGATTGCGACTGAGCGCCGACTATCCGTGGACCGTCAAATTACTGCGTCATAAGTATTCTTAATCGAAGTTTTATAAACATACTGCTTCTACTACGATTTTACTTCACGATCATCATCTGCAATAGCTAAGAACAGAAGACGTCCATTAGCTTATAACTGTACAGTGCATTGCAATATTCTTCATTGATAATGGCGATGTAACCTGTCTTTATTTTATGTATTACAAATATATTTTGTTTTTTACATTACCATACCACAGTAGATCAGACTTATAGTTTTGCCTATTTTATATATAAGAAATTGACAAATATGTCGATCACAAAGACCAAAGAATTAGTTTGGCCATACATATTGAATGCAAGGCAGCGGTATGATATGAATGTACTTCTAGGTAGTAAGGTGTTCCTCACCTGTCCTTGGACTTCCTGCCGCGGCTGCGACTGCGCGAGCGAGTGCGGCTGCGGCGCTTCTCCTTGTGGCGGTCGCGGTCGCGGCTGCGGCTGCGCTCCCTGTCTTTGTCCCTGGAACACACACCCACCTTTGATGAAATTTGCAGAACTTTATAGCTATTTGAGGCCATATCAATACATTTGGGGCTGGTGAGTGCAGATGTTAAGTGGTAGATGTGTGCTATGCTTATTATAGTCATGTATAACAAGAGTGTAAACTCACTTATTCTCACTCATTCTAATATAGATTCTACATTAAATTTTGTTAAATCTCCCTAAAACAAATAAAAACTAAGAAATTTCCTATAAGTAAAGTAATGGCATTCAGCGAATGACATAGGTTTTTTTCCATAGAAAATGCATTCCAATGACATATCACATAACAGCTGTACCATAATGTACCCATGTTTTATTTTTATTTTTATTACAAAGACATAGCAAACAAACTTGCAGTCCACCTGATAGTAAGTGGTCACTGCCACCCATACACATCTGTTAGCATCGTCATACAAACTAAGTGGTTCTATCTGAAGTTGATCACAGATACATTGCAATTGACTAAAATTGAGGTGATGGCCTCATACATAAGTAAGTCGGCAACCACACCCTTTCAACGAAACACAAGTACTGCTTCTCTCTAGAAATAAGTGTGGTGTGGCAGTGGTTGCTCCCCATTCGCACTACACTACTTGGTTCTACTATGTGGAAAACCATGTATTTTAAAACATCAAAAGAGTTTAAAACATCAGGCAATGGCGTAACCAGGATTCTGTACAGGGAGTGGCACATTGAGGACATGTTGTTTTCATTGTGTTGAAGTTGTTATTCCTTTCACTTCCTTCCAGATTTGATTTTTTGGGGGGGGTGGTATTAAGACCTTACAACTCTTAGG
>DWLI01003684.1:0-11563 GCA_018249915.1 Cecropterus dorantes dorantes
GTGCTTCCGGAGTCGAACCACAAATAGTTCTACCACCATCTAATGATATGAAGTAAGACTGAACACATACTTGTATTATGATATGAACTAAGACCAGCGGTCAGCAACCTTTTTAGTGACACGGGCCACTTATTATCTGCGTAAGGCAATGACAGGTCACATTTTGCGATAAACATTGTCTTCAAGAATAAGCATTAAAAGAAAAAGTATGTGATATTTATAGGCAAAAGAGGTATTATTTTATTTACAAATATGTACATATATACTGGCCGTGTCCCGCTGTTTCACTCACTGCTACATAATAAAAAAACAAACAAACAGCTTGATGTTATATAGCCTATAGTCTTTCCTCAATAAATGGACTATTTAACGCAAAAATATTTTTTTCAATTCGAACTAATAGTTCCGGAGATTAGCGCGTTCAACCAAACTAACTCTACTGCTTTATAATATTAGTATAGATACTCGTATGTGGATATTAATGTCCGCGGGCCGGAAAAACGCTCACGGATCTAGGGTTGCCGACCCCTGGCTATTAGACACATTATTTCAAAATCACGGTCAAACTGGACGATTTGATATTTACATAGATAGTAAATAGTGGAATTTTATATGTGACGACCTGTTTTTGTATCTTTCACGAGTATTTATCATATTTTTATAAATGCGGTAATATACATAATTTCCAAAATACTTGTTCCTTTGCAACTACGGACAATTATAATCCGCCACACCTGTGTCTAGGCGTGAAGCAAATCTTGTGAGGTGGAAGGGTGCGGTTGACTCACTGAATATGAGGCGACCGTCATATACTGTCAACCCATTATTACCCCACTGCTGGGCACGAGTCTTCTCTCAGAGTGAGTTTCAAGTGCTCGGGATTGGCAACGCACCTGTGATCGACTTCAGATAGAACCCTTGTTCTATATGAAGTTGCTTACAGATGTCCACACGGCTCTAACCACTTAATATCAGGTGGACTGCATGCTCTTCACTACTTTTTTATTTATATATATAGACCTAACGATAAGGCAGGCGGGCCACCTGATGGAAAGTAGTCACCGTCGCCTGGACATTTGCTACACCAGGGGAGTCGCCAATGCATCGCTGGCTTTGATTTAGAGCTCTTTTCACTCCACTTTTGAAGAGCCCCCTGTCATAGCGCACTGGGAATACCTCAGGAGAAAGCTCATTCCACATCTTCACGTCCGCGGCAAGAACGAACGAAGAATTAAAACCTTGCTTGATGGAACGCAACTTTACAGTAATGCACGTAGTATGTACAGGCATATGTAGTTACCGAAGCGGAACTTCAGTTAAATAGTAGCAGTTAAATAACCAAGACAAGTTAAGCCAGGTTACTAATCATTAGCGATGTGGTAGAACAAGTATGGTTACATCCACCGTCACACAGTTTCTAGCGTGGCTTCACGCTAGAAACTGTTACGGTGATCTCGAAACGCCAGCACTGCTTAGTGCTTGCGTTTCGGGAGAAGAGTTATGCCTGCTCATTCTTATATGAGATGCCTATCGTAGTTTTAGATAGAATCCCTGTTCTTTATGGAGTTGCTTTCAGATGGGCATGGACGGCAATCCGATAAACTTAACAAAACCACCTTTAGTACCGAGTACTTTACTCACAACACTTTCACTACTATAGTAGCCCTTCTACTCGCCATAGTCTACACGTTCTCGGATAAAATTCCTATCAAACGTGGTACGAAAACTGACCCTCCAATACCAAATTACCAACTATTGTAAAATATTTATTATAAATAGATTTTTATGGAATATGGCGTAGAACCTTCCTCAATAAAGATTTATTCATATCTAAACAAAACAACATATTCTTGAGGGAAAAAAACAACATAATCTTCAAATTTTTAATGTTTATAAGAGTTTTTGTAAGTTAAACCCTTTGTACTCTCATTTATCTCGTTGATAACGATGTGACTTAGGGTCATGTCCCGCAACAATGTTCAATGAGTTATGAAATGCCGCGAAGATTTACGATGTTATTGTTTGTTATATATTTGATACAATAAAGTTCATTTTGTTAAATATTTGGTATCCGTTCCTTTCGTGAATCGTAAATTTTAAAACCTCGTTGCACAATATCTTATACTAGTCGTTTCTTTTTGTACACATACACAGACAAACGTTTATTTCCCTTAGAGGCAGAATATCAAATTTTTACAAAAGTAAGTGAAATATCTTCGCTTTTACATATCTTCGCTCATATAACAATACCGCGTAAGTGATATCTAGTAACTTTTGAGGAGAGACAAAAAAAAATATATTTTGTATGAAGAATTTTATACAAAATATACAGTTACGATACCGCGCAAGTGATATTTAGTAACCTTTCAGAAGAGACAAACACTGTATATTTTGTCTGAAGAATTTTATACAAAATATACAGTTTTTTGTCTCTGCTCAAAACTTACCAAATATCACTTACGCGAAATTGTTATAGGCGACGATATGTCATATGACGTGATCGTGGGAAACAATGTACATATTTACAATTTTATATTTAAACCATTTGCAAATTCGTATGTAAACATGACGCGGTAAATATCGGCAAAAAGAAATTCAAAAAACCGCATATCGTGAGTACCCGTAACATATTAAAATGACGCGGTAAGTCTGCAGTTTGCTGTTATCATGCTAATATTTTTTTTATGCCACCCGTTTACTTTCACGATCCAAATAATTCTATGTCATTGCCTTATCATAAACTTGCCGTAATTTCTTATTACAACACCCACGCCAAATTCAGGTTTGTTTCTGTATTTTGAAATGGTAAAAAATCTGTTGTTTTTAAAAACGTTTTTTAATATTTTAATTACATTAACTATTCATTTTAATTTCTATTTCATCATAATCATCATGGTGGTCGATCCTATCATGGTTGGATTCCAAAGGCACCATGCCTATAACTGCCTACGAAAAGCGTAATTAATCGTTAAGTAGTGTCAAAATTTGAAGCGAAATATTTTTTTGAAGTTATACTTCTTTTGTCGCGTTAGGGAATGATGATGAGAGTAAATTACTACAATACGCGCGCACCGTCACGAAAAACCGACACCCTTAAGTTAGATATAAGGTTAGTTGGGGTAACATCGGAGCTGGGGTAAACCCGTACCATTGAAATTAAAACCAAATTGACCAAATTTTGTGAAAATGGCGACTTCATATACGACGTCATTAAAATTATGCACATGCTCGGTATACAAAATTTTATATAAAGATAGCCTAATTCGCCTGCAATTTTAGTCGACGGAATTACCCCAGCTCCGATATTACCCCAACGCACCTTACCTTTTGTTAAGTATATGAGCTATATAAGTTCGTAACCTAACAGTGATTAATTTCAAAGTGTAAGACAAAGCCGCGTGCACGGTCAGTATATAAATAAACTGGACCACAGTAGACAGTATGGCGGCGACCGAAATGGTCATCATGACGGAGCAACGGAATTACATTACATGCCTTATTCAGAGGATTAATCGTTATGGGTTCTTGAATCAGGATCAAATATTCGAGCTATTTCTGAAATGTATATTTAGTTGCAAGTTTCTTACCCGACTGCGTCAGAAGGAGGGTAACGTTTGTGTGTTTTGTTTGTATGTCCATTTCTTTAGCCCGCGCTAAAGTCCAAACGGCTTGGCCGATTTTGACGTATGTCATATTAGATTCGTCTCAGTTTGGAAAGTGTCAAACGGTATATAATTTTTAAAATGGCGTCTGCAAAAAGGGGGAAAAGGGGAAAAAGCGACGATTTTTTTTATCATCGCGACAATATAGATATTAAATGAAAGCTAGTTAATAAACCATTCTAAAAATATGTAGGTATGTGTATATTTAAATTCTTTATCTTGAATGTTTTGAGTAAAACTCATATAAACCTTTAAACAAAGTATATTATTATGAACAAAATAATCGTTTTAAGGAGTTAGGTTTTTTGTATACCTATGTAGTATCTAGTATAACAATATTACTAGTTATGCCACTGTTTATATAGCATAAATTAGTTTTTTTTAATGACAATTACAAATAATGTAGTTTAAAAAATAAAAACGAACTAGACGTAGAGTGAATAGGTTAATCTACCACTAGTACTTGTCAACGGTTTCTCCCGCCATCGCAGTTTCGTTGTGACCACGATCCATGTAAATGTTGAAATATCGGCAAAAAGAAATTCAAAAACCGCCTATCGTGAGTACCCGTTACATATTAAAATGTATCAATTTTGCAATATATATCATTTGGTAGAAAAAGTACATTATTTTATTTGTTTTTTAACGAGGGGGAAGCCATTAAAGGGTACACGACGCTTTGGGAGCAACGCCGGGTTATGTGGGATTTTTATCACACTAAAATCCCCCTGGTGGCCGTCCTCAGCGCTGCGTGGAGGACTCCGGGATCTCCAACGGATCACAACCGGAGTCCTCCGAGCGCGATGCCCTTTTCGCGCTCTGCCAGCCCCGCAAACCCGGAAGCTCCCTTTTAATCGCCTTTCACGACCGACAGGGGATACCGTAGCTCTATTCTGGTCCCGGAACTACAGAAACAAGAATAAGTACCTACGATTTGACTATTGAGGTACCTCCGTCAAACCTATTACCGACAAACCAAGATTGGGTTAATGTATCTTCTGAAACACAGAAAAAGGTTTTACTTACTAGCGGTTACCCATCCAACTTACAACCATACCCGACGTTGTCAATAGGTTAAAATTTATTCAACTCGCATCAAACTATTCATTTATTAGTTTAATAATGGTTAATTTAACGCTAATCTTGCAGTATCAATTTAAATGTCAGTTTCGCTACCACACGCCCTCATAACAATTATAATTACTAATTTATAGATCAACACAGTAATTCACGAAGTAAACTATATCAGATAATGCTAAATGGATGAAAATATTTAACTTGATCAAAGATAAGCAAATACATAAAGGCTAGTGAACAGCCTCAATAATTACTGTGCGCAATACATATTTGGAGAATAATTATCAAGGAATGCTGTGAACTCTCGTTTAGTTTGAGAGTTTATTGTAATTAGCTCTGAGTCTTATTGGTATTCGGAGTGGGTGTGATTCATATAGTTCAAGACAATAATTTTAGCACTATACGGTTGTAGTGGGCTTTCATTATTTTTACACCAGATCAAAATCTTCCTAAGGAAAACTTAAGTTGAAGCGAAATCAAAGAAATATCTTTTGTCGTTAGTGAAGGTAAAATATCAAAATATCTAAACAGTAATCAAAATATTATTTTAAAATAAAATTATTTTTTTATAGTCTGATAATGATTGACTTCAAGTCTATGAAATAAACTTTTACAGCATAAATAGAATGTTACCATACAATTTTTCAATATTCCCAAAAGTTATTTTTAATATATTTATACTGTCACAGTACATATTTTTTATATACATTCTATTTTAAGACATATATTAGCTACTTGAACAGAACTCAATCAAGCTGTGTAATATATATACTTATATACTGCCACAGTACAAAGTAATTTTTTACATACTTCTATTTTAAGACATATATCAGCTCCTACAGCAGAACTCAATCAAGCTGTGTAGAACACGTTTCAAGTTTTTGTCCAAAACTAAAATCCATTTACGGATTTTCAAATGAATTCAAATCGTCTGTCATGTCGCTGTCTCCTGACAAATTCCTTGCATTTCCATCACTAACAAGGCCGGGAGTAATTTAGAACGATTCCAACAAAAATACTTCTGGTAAGGGGACATTGCTATTTAACCTGAAATTAAAATGTCGAAAATCAATGTCCCTGTCACTCTGAACGGAATATGCATCTATCACGCCAACAGTCACTTTTTGTGAAATCTCCGGAGATTTTGGGGTAACGAAAATAGTCAGTGACTCATTGACAGAAGATTGGTTAATTGCTTTCTAATTTTTAACTTCCAATTTTAAATGTTACAGACAAACCGTGGTTTTTTGGTTTGGCCACGTTATAGAATAAGTACGTACATAGGTACTTAATACAATAATTAAGAATGATAAGTATTTCTGAAAAAATATACCACTAGGTCATTTTCTCACAAAAAGTTTTTACAATTTGATTGTCATTAAATATAAATTAAACACAAATTAAAAACACGTTTTTAATAAACAATACAAAGAAACAATCTTGAAACAGAATAAAAATCTCAATATTTTTTAAACTATAATTGTATTAGAAATTCAAAGCAGTCTCTTGAAGCTGTCGAATTAAAATCCTTAAGTCACATTTAATTGTAAAATGCAACAATATTAATAGCAAACAATATTTCAACCGCGTTCAACTAAAATCTTCAGAAGTTTAAATGAATATTAATAAAGTGGGGACAAAGCTCCTAATTTGGGGTTCTACATTCGAATAAGTCGGAAGACAAAATGCTACTTGGCAATGCTGATTGGTTTCATTGTAAGCGAAAAACGATAAAATTTGAAGATAGTATTGGACTGAATTGTGTTGATGCGCGAAAAAATGTATAAGTGTAAATGTATAAGTCTCTAAATTTAACAGTTCAATTGGTATGATTTGTACATTAAAATATTTTTTTATTGGCTTTATCTAGAGATTAAAAATAAAATTAAACAACTTAAACAAAAATTTAAAAAAAAATCAGTTGAATTAAAAACCGCCTCCTGAAGTCGGATAAAATAAAAAGGCTGGAAATCAATAACCCTAATAAAATCAATAACAAAAAGAATTAATAATGTAAGTTTTATTAAATTATACAATAATAACACGGAAAAAATATGGACATGGACAAAAATAATATGAATGGAAAAATAAATAATAATGTACAATAAATAATAACAAGCAAAACGGAAGAAAAAAATTTTACTTACTTATTTACTTGAGAAATCACAAGATCTTTTGACGACATTTGCAGTTGTAAGTTCGATCGCTACTCGTTAATCTTTGACGGTGAAACAGTAAATGTCAGCTCAAAATTAATGATTGTTTTTTAAGACATTTTTTCAAAGATGTAAGAGAGACAGTCAATAAATTTGGGTGTAATTATACTTAAGGGTGTTTTGTTGAAAGGCAATTTGAGTTAAGACGGCATCGCGTCGTTAGATTTATTGGAAAAACAATCTGGGACTTGGTAATAAATGGTTTAGAATCTTGGATAGAAGATATAACGAAACTGTATGTTATTTATTTATTTTTAAAATATGCAAACTTAGTGAGGGATAGAAGGGCCAAAAAGTCATGCCAGAACTATCTGTACTAATATTATAAAGCTTAAGATTTTTTTGTTTGGTTAAATACTCTAATTCCAGTAACTACTGGTTTAATTGGAAAATATTTTTGTGTTGAATAATCCATTTATTGAGCAAGGCTTTAGGCTATATAACATCTCACTATGTTTGTTTGTTTGTTTTTTCTTATGTAAAAGCGGATGAAACCGCCAGGCAGAGCTATTTCTATGTAAATGATAATAAAAACAAAGCATTATCACTTCTTTAAACGCATAATCCATTTTATAAGTTAAATAGTAATTTAAGGAAATAATTATGAACCAAAACTTTAATTGAATTAAATTTCTTACACTATTACGTTAAATTTGACAGTATTAATATTAATGTTATCAAAATGTGTTTCTTGTTTTATTAGTCGATACTATGTTGTCCATTACGTAAAATAAAAAATGTACGGTCTGCTTGTACGTACATGGCAATTTGCAAAAAAAAAACATTTTTGGTGGACAGAGTATAAGGATTAATAAACCATTTTTTCTATAATTTAGAATTTTTGATGCCTGTTTGTCTGTATGTCTGAAAGATATAAAAAAAATGGTAGTAACTCATAATACGTTCATCTCACATTTAGCCTTCTTTTTCGCCCACTTTTTAAAAGTTGTGACAATTTAAAGTTATATAACAATGTTTAAACGCGAAATCGCGGGGCGTACATAGTCTACTTTGAATCCTTAAAACTTAAGTCCTTGGCGTGCTTAAAATCTTCAAACGTAAGCGCCAACAAAAATTAATTTCATTAAAATTTTACCTTACTTCAATCGTTCTATCAGCCGTTATCGTACCATAAAAAGGTAATATTTTGTATTTAACGGTATTCTAAGGACTTAAGTCTCTATCTGGACTTAGGTGGCTTAGGTACTCAGGTCGTTTGGACAAACTTCATTCATATTGATGCCAATTTAGCTCGATAGCTGCCGTATCGTAAAATGTTATGGTCGTGGTAAGGATACGTGCAGATGGTAACTTAGAAGTTTGTGAGCTTTGAAATTTGTGTAGAAAATCTGGTTTAATGGAGAAAAGTTTGAGTAAGTTCTAATAAGTATAAGCAATATTGAATAAAAATATATTGATATTTCATAATCAGGACGGTGTCCTAGAAATGTAGCACGCGGTTTCCACACAAATGTAACATAAACTTAAACTTTATTATTTTTTATAGAAAACATACTTTAAATATATTTTCATTTTTTTCAATTATATTCAGTAATCTTGTTTTGGTTTGATTTCAAAAACAGCAACATTTTTTTAAAACAAATTATTTTTATTAATTTTTTCACAGTACTCCAAATATTTTTTTTTATTAAAAAAAATATGCGATGTACAGATACGAGGAACTTTCATTTTAATTTTCCGTATGACTGTATGGATTAATCTTATTCATATTATTAAGAAGAAAATTTGTGTCGATATGCATATGTGCGTTTGTTCCTCTTTCATGCAAAAAATGCTAATTGGATTTGCATAAAATTTGGCACGTAGCTAGTTTGTGATCTGTATTGACACATAAGATACTAGTCACCGGTAATACTGGTAAATATTTTTTACTCTTTTTTACCTTTTTTACCCAATCGGGCGGAGCCGCGGGAATAAGTTAGTATTATCATAAACCGAGAGTTGATTTTGTTACCGACAGTAAAAAAAACGTAAAAGCGTCAATAGCAAATAAGTAGATCAAAGTTATCCATATAACAAAGTTTAATCCACTCTAACACTTGAAATGCTCCCATAACTTGTCTTTTATCCCGTCAATAGCGCAAGCCCGGGCGATGTGTACACAGCTTAACGGGAATTGGTCGATAATTCTTTAGTTATAGCTTATTTAGTTTATCCTATAGTTAGAAGCAATGGACAGTAGCAGTGTTTTGAGTGTAGAGACGAGACATATTTTTTGGTTCCAATCTATAATATTTTCAATACTTTCTGTATTAATATTTTAAATGTACATAATACATAACACGAAGATGATTATAACTTATATTGTGAACGTATCATTATGCACATGATAAGAAATAAATTGAAAAATAAAAAAAAAAATAACTTGAAATATTCGAAATTATTCTAAAGAAATATCTTAATAACTTTCATTTTTTTATATTTTATTTGGCGATTTAAATCACTTGAATGAATATCTAAACAAAACAAATATAAATAAATATAAACAAAACAAATATAAACAAATAGTTTTGTTATAAAGATACAAACTGCATCGCTAGCAATTCACATACAAAGACCCTAAAATGACCAGCCAAAAAACTACCCTACTGAATCTCGCAACCAAAAAACTACACCCGTTAAATATACCCAACCCACCTGATGTAAGATCACAGAAAGCTATTATTTTGTTTAACAACCATTGTTTGAGTTATGGCTAGGGGTGGTTAATCCCTAAAGCCACGTGAAGACACCCCAGCTGAGTTATTTTGGAATTAGAGAAAAATAATGGTAAAAATCACGTGAGGGAGTCACTGTTCGACGCGGTTTGAACTGGGTTTAATTTTAAACAGCAATAAGGTAAATAATTTAAATATAGGTTTAAAGACGTAGAGGTTTTTGTGTTTCGATAAAGTATCAATTCTATATCTTCCTTAGATATAGCAGGGAGGTACCGCAAACACACCTATTTCTAGCGCAAAGCAGTTCTTACATTTCGGTGAAAGGGTGTGGTTGCGCGCACACTTTTATATGAGGCGACCATCTTAGTCCTCGGTAGTAGCAACGCATTTGTGATTGTTCAGATAGATTTGAGATAGAACCCTGTTCTGTATGAAGTTGCTTAAAGATAGGCAGTGACCACTTATTCTCAGACATGAGAGTGGTCACTGCCACCCAAGGACATGCTCATGACCTCTAAGACGTACTTTTACGACTCGAGTTTGATAAAATACCACTTCAGTAGACACAAAACCTATACCCATGAAAGCAAATCTCTATACTATAAACCCATGATTATATCGTACCACATAAAATCTAGTCTATTTTTATCCACATGGGAAATCGTTATGCCACTCGAAACATTATTACATCGGGTACTCCTGAATCCAATTCAAGAAAATAACTTGGCTACTTAATGCATAACAACAGCCCTTGAGATGTATTATTAGTTCAATGGCAACTTATTACATGATACCATCTCGTACATACGATTTTAAATTGTATTCACTTGCTTTAAGATTGAGTTGCATTATGTAATGAAAAGTGGATTGTGTTATGTAGAATGCATTAATTTTAACTTATAGAGTTTGTTATTGATTTATTTTTGTACTGTGGGAAAGTTATGTTATAGTGTACTAAAGCATTAATAGTAAATACATTAAGACGATAAGTCGACTTTTGGAGTACACCCATGGCATAGTGGCCCGGGATCGAACCTGAAACCGGCGGCAAATTTGAACCGGCCATATTTTGCCGGTTTCAAGGTTCGATCCCGGACTAAGTAAATCTAAAATCATGTTCTGGGCCTGGGTTCTTGTATTTTTCGACACTAGCATTGGCCCTCGCTTGTTAAGTGCTGTTACCTTCTTTTTTATCAGGTGGTATGGCAGGTACACAAGGCATTACGATTTAGTCCTCGAGAGTAGCAACCTGTAGCCAATTTTAGGTATTCCTTCAGTCTTGTCAGAACTCCTGATAAAGTAGGCTATTAGAGATAAGGATTATCGATGCTTATAGACCGGAGTACCACTTATCACTAAAAACATCATTATTCTAAAGCTATGAGTGTTTTTGTATGCGACGTAAGCTTTTCTATGCAAAAATCCTAGAAAGTATGATTATTATCTAGTAATAAAGTTTCTTTGTAACGGACATGGAATAATAGTCTATTGTTAATAGAGCCTGATTCCCACAGATTACAAATGTGTTAATTATCATATAACAGTAGATTGGATTTGTTTAAATAAAAATAGTAACTAAGCATGCTGTCCACCTGATGGTCAGTGTGTAGACAAAAATAAATAAGTTTTTTTTATAATAAGTATATTTGTTTGAAGGGTGAGGTAAGGGAGACATACGTATCTGAGACGTTCCAACTTAGTTTTTTGGGGTAGCAACGCATCTATAGCTAACCTCAGGGAAGACTCTGATAGGCAGTGGTCACTTACCATCAGGTAAGCCACTTACCATCAGGTGACATGTTCGTTTGGTACTTCCACATTCGGCCTTTTATATTTTTTCTCTTGTCTATAGATACATTTCGGACCTAATGTTCTTCGCCCTTAGTGTAGGGTGAAAAAAATTTAGAGCCAAATATATTTCTACTCC
>DWLI01003685.1:0-11561 GCA_018249915.1 Cecropterus dorantes dorantes
AATATAAAACATGTGCACTTAAATGTACGAGTATATGTGCTTTACCGTTTTCAAAAATCATTTAATTTCATTATCTAATGAAAAATTGATTAGGTATACCATCTTTTCATAGGTTGAATATGTACATTAAAATATAGCAATCGGCAATTTTTGTCATAGAAATTAAATATTAACATGATTTCGATATTATATAAAAAACGGAGTTATCTTCTGCACTTGAATATAAAAAATATCTACCACGAAAAGGAAATCGATTAACTTATTTATTAGGTTCTAAATCAAAATTATATAAATCATTTTCTTTATTTGTACGCAAGATCCTTATATATTTGAGAAATGAACGCTTCAATAAATATAGATCTTTGCGTCACATGCTATTTGACTTAGTTTTCAAAATTAAACCTAAGAGAAAGACATTATTTTTTACAAATTAAAAGACAGGCTTAGTAGAGACAAAAAGAGGCAATAATCTTGCACATACAACAAAGGCGGTGTACATATTCTCACGCAAATCAAACGCCGAAGCATCCCACAATAAACCGGGCCGGCTCTAATAAAGAAATTCCGGATCACAAACGAAGCCGTGGAAATCTCTAAGTGTCCCGCGCGAAATCGTAAACGACCAACCGAGCTGAATACAAAACAGACCCGACCCACCCCGTGCCACCCTTACCTCCCTCCCCGCCAGTCTTCTGCCCTTCTTCCTTAATGTAACAAAGACACCCCTCTTACGGTTCAATGTGTTTGTGTAGTTTTACGCCGCTGTGTGAGTAGTTTCGTTTGAATGTGTGCTCAAAATATTTCATATTAAATTTCAGGGCCTTTATCAATACGAGGTTATCTCGTCTAATGATAGCGGGTTCTGTTCTAGAATATGTGTATTCGTATTCTGAAATTGTTCATGGCAATAAATTTAAATAATAAAGCGTTATTATATTACTTATAGTGGCATTACCTATTAACCTAATTTATTACGTTCAGTTGTCCTTTTTTAAGATATTCTGATACTTTACGTCTATTCTAATATTATATGCATGAACCTAGTTTAATTCTTGTACCTAAAAAAAAATAATATACTATTCTAAATTTAGTGCCCCGGTTGAATCTCGGTAATTGTCTTTGTTTGAGTCATAAGTAAAAGCCTAGTACGGACTATGAATTTTGTAAACACACTTTTAATTTATTCAAAATTGAATTAAATGATGTTTACAATACGGTCACATCACTTCAGTAGTAACTTTCAAATAATATTTTAGTTTATTTAGTGATAGAACGATCAGCATAAGAGTCCGAGTTCGGTGCTTGTTTAGGAACATTCATTAATTATAAATTAAAATTATAAATTTTAATAAACGTAAATTAATTTTAATAAACGTGAACGAAATTGAACGTTTAAAAAAAGTACTTAATAAAAAATCTGCTTTGTTAGTACCTACACTTGTATTTCTGTATATCTTAACGCACACACACATTTCTATTAAGATGTTACGACGCTACCTTATTACTAAAAATACTAATTTAAAGACTTAGCATATACTACTTACCTAAAATTCTATTTCGAATGGAACAAAATCAAAGACACTTAATCGATTCACCAAACCGGAATATATACCAATGTTCTTATTCGATTTTTCGAAATCAGTTTACAAATACCTCTCCACTAAAGTAGTTCTAATTAGCTAATGAGTCCAATAAGTGTATCCGAACGAAGCACTTAATGGCGGCGGAGAACAAAATAGAAAAACTAAAAGGAAACACTTAGCGGTAAGTGTGGTGGGTGTGAAAGTGGTTTTCTTTTTTATTCACCCACTAGATGTATATTTATGCCCTGTGTTTGTATGGGTATAAATTATCACGGTTTTATCATTGGAAGTAGTGTTTTTAGTGATCACGCAAAATATTGTATTGGAAGCTTTTGTATATCTTTTTTGGTCAATGATTGATTTATTCAGATGTAATTTAGGCATATTTGTAGAACAATTTGTCAGGACGTGCATTTTCATTTTTTAAATTCATATTTAAATGTGTTTTTAGCACAGACGCATAAAGGACATCATGAGATAAGGACTTTGTCCGTTGTTATGTTGATTTAGTTTCATAAATTATTTGATCAGATCGTATTTTAGCTAAATATATCAGTAAAAAATTGTCATAAATAAAATTGTAATGGTGCAACCCTGTCTGGAGAGCTTGAAATTATTCTACACACTAAAATAAACATACAATAATGTTTTTAGAATAAATTGAAAATATATTGAGCCGTAAATCAATACTAATATGATAAAGCAGTGGAGTTTGTTTGGTTAAACGGGGTAATCACAGGAACTACTGGTTCGAATTTAAAAAATCTTTTTGTGTTGAATAGGCTATTTATTGAGGAAGGTTATATAACATCACGTATATACGTAGTACACGTCAATAATAAGGTCGGGAGATAAGCGAAGGGAGTGAGAAGTGTCAATTTGTCAAAAACAACATTAGTGATCATTTAGCTGCTTTTTGCTGCTCAGTGAATTAGAATCCTGTCCATTTCTATTTTTAATCTTCTACTCGCTACTCATTCCCTCAATTAATGTTTATTTTTTACAAAGAACTTATTGCACTTTCGGTTAAAAAATGGTTAATGTGACCTACTTTAGGTCTACTTTCAATAAAAATTGATTCGGTCGCATCTATCACAGAATACACCTCTATGAGAAATTTTCGAAGATTGCGTTTTTATGTATTTTGTATTTTAATTTAGTTTCCAAACATAAAAAACCTTCGAAAAAAGTCAAAATAGTATTATAAATAAAAAAATGCTTATTTCTATGTAATAATTTGACGAGAACACGCGGTAGAGTTACATATACATATAGTTCAAACGACATTATTATAAAAAGGTAGGTATTTGAGACTTCAGACTGCAACGCTTAATATTTTTCAAATTTTATTCCCACTTAGCGCCATTACCGTCAGACGAAGTATAATATAATTAGGATGGCTCGCCTGAAAACTGATTTCTTTCAGCAGAGCGCAGAATTTATACGTCTGAAGCTCTAATTGGCTAGAAGAGAGGCATCTATTATGAAAAGTTGAAATAAATCCACATATAATCTTGATAAAATGAGATTATGAAAATTTAGTTCGGTTAAAATGACAAATAATATAATAGGTAAATTAAGAATGATTTCGACTTTTGCTATAGGTATTTTGGTTTTTAAAAATACGTTTCATAATGATATAAAAGTCGGAGAGTCTTACGACAAAGAATCGAAATAGACTGCTAATAAAATACAAACTGTACTTTAGTCGATGACGATAACTAGAAAAGCAATAAGTATGAATATTATATACAGTCTGAAAAAAACAACGTGCGTGCATTATTACATTCCCGGACATTTATCTAAATGCTTGTCAAATTTCAAAATCGATGTCTATTAGTCCCGTGCAGCTAAGAGTCAAACATTTATTCAGTATGAACAGTCGAAAATTATTTGTTTATATTCGCTTGTATGTGGATGAATGAAAAATTAACATTGGCCCTTAAACATCATTAGCATAATGACGCCGACGTCGGAAGATACGGACATAAATCAGGCAACCCCGAGACCCTCGCGAAAATACAAAAACCCTATACTCTGTGCAATAAATGAAATATCAAACCAACAATACACGCGAATATCAAAAACTGACAATGCATTCAGGCAAAATGTTTTCGTGGAAAAATAACATCAATCTGTTGATTTGAAAAATATTTGTGACAAATAGTTTACTTTTTGGGAAGATAGTAAAAATTAGCTATTAATAATATTGTGGTCATATCTGTACTAATATTATAAAACGGTAGAGTTTGTTTGGTTTGGAACGGACTAATTTCAGCAACTACTTGCTTGAAATTTTATAAAAGTTATGTCATTTAATTTGTTTTATTCTCCGACTCTTAGAAAAGATTATGTGTTTACAAATAAACATAACCAGAAAAAACGATTAGAAATATGTTTGTCATCTACTGAGACATCTTAAAGTATTTAATTGCTATTATTTATTAACGTCATCATTGGCGCTGTTTTTAAATAAGACATAAGACGCAAAATTTATTTTTAACTTTTTCCGATTGCTATTAAGTTGGAGATTTGATGTAACTAATCTTTTAATTTATACTTTTTGTTTCGATAAAAGGAATCTTTTAAAAACCTACATCACCAAAGGCTCCCTAATCGAAAATTAACCTTAATAGCGATCGCTAACCACATTAGTGTTTAGCAGGTCATGGCTGCACAGATAATGCCTGAAACCCACCAAATTAAATCGCGACTTCTAAATAAACTTAAAGCAAAATCAACCCTTAACGCAACGTGTTACGAATGTAGTTAAAGCAACGTATTGTAAAAAGGTATTGGTCAAAGTACCTATTTCGGACAGATCCGTTCAGTAATTTTCTTTACAACGCTCCGTTGGCGCGAAAAATTGTGTTTTTCAAAGGAAGATCGTTGCCTACTCGTGGAAGACTGGCCGACATTTGAGCACTTCGACGGACAATTGAATCGTTTTGCTTGAAATTTATTGAATATAAATTAGGTCACAAAATTAGGTCTTGCTAAAAAAGTTTTGAGATAATAAAATTTCACTATAAGAAACAAGTCGTCAAGCAAAATCGTACACGGCATAAATTATTAGTTGGATCATAGGTATACTGGATGATTATGATTATAATACGTCAAAAAAAATTTTATTTTAACTTTAATCACGACAATACAATGATAAAATAATCGAAATAAATGTTAGTATTTTCTAACGCCATCTACCGTTAAGTAGCATACATCTTGTTGTTTAAAACTACTGAATAAGAGATGGCGTCATAAATTTAAATTAGTTCCAAAATTTACCGTAGCGCTACTAACGCCCGTTACTGCCGACATCTAGTGTTGAGTAGTAATAACTATTATTTAATACATTGGGAAGTACTAAACATTTAAATGTTTAGTACTTGCCGAATTTAAAATTAATTTCTTAACTTTAATTTCATGACTGTCCTTAATTATTAAACGGGAAAACATTGAAATCAAAATTATAATTTGAATCTTATTATCTGCTATTAAACAAGGTGTTTAAGGTCAAAATGAACATATTCCCTCTGAATATAAATTGATTTAGATTTTTTTTACTTTTCTGATTTAAATTTTAAATTAATATCAATACGATCAATTCAACAGGCTCATGTCTGACGAGCGTTCCTATAACGTGAATAAATTCAATAGGACATTAAATCTCGGACAATATTACAACTGCTGGACCGGTTCACTGTCCACCCTTATGATCTACTAAACGGCATAAATTAATTTATGTTGCTCACCTGGACTCTTAAAGCTGTAGCTGTGTATTTTGTAAACACCTAAAAAGTGCGTAATTTCTATATAAAAGACATTATCGAGAACTATTAATTATTTTCAATAGTTCTCTCTTATTAGATACTGTTTACCTTAAGCAGATTAGATATTTTGAGGAACGATAGATGATTTTTGATATATTATTTCACCCTTGGCCAATTTTAATGTGATGGATATAAAAAATGGATGTTAAGAAATGATGTTAAGAGAATCTAAACTAAAAGATAAATTAATATATAAATTTCAAATTGGGATATTGGATATGTGTTATAAAATAAAATTAATGTAATTTGAAAAAATTGAAAATATGTATGATTTCGTATGGGTACTAAATAAGACAAAGGGGTTCTGAGATAAATTTCATCGGTTAGACTTTTGTGTAATAAAACTCAATGTTACATCGTTAGAGTACAAAATTTAGCGACTTATACAAAAAAATTAAAAAACCTGATGCCGTTTGAAACCGTTTATCTCTTTCCACCAAAAACTGGAGTACTTTAGTTACGTTTAATCTAAAGGCTAATTAAATTTATTTTTTGGTTACTTAATTGTAACATTTGTAGTGTTATTTTACCTAATGTGTTTATAACAGCTGGCATTACTAAAAAAAGAAATTATCTTAGAACCCAATTCTTAAAACGAAAAGCCTTATTTTACCAGAGTTATTTTTATCATACGCCTTCTAGTACTCATTTTATCAAATACCGTTTACATAAAATGGTATCCGAATTATATGGATTTATTTAAAGTGTTTTTCTAAAAATATTGCATTTCGATATCTTGTTCAAAGTAGATGTTAGTTAACTTCACAGGAGTATTTGATTTTTGGTAACTATTTACTATTTGTATTAATATTTGAATCCATATATAAAATTCTATTTTAAACTTTGCCTACCAAGCTACTAAAACTTAGAGCAAAATAATATAAAAAGCGTGAAATAAATCTACGCTGGAAAAGACTGGTAAAAATGTTTACAATGTGGCATTTCTTTTACCTTGTTTTCTGAATCATATCAAACTAAAGGTTAACCGTTGACGCGTTTGTATGCGGTTAAATACCGACACTTACGCGGTTATATGAAAGCGAAAACATCGGCCGACGACCAAGGAAAGAATAAAAAGTACAGGTACAGTCGTGAACACAAGCCGTAACCTTTTTACTACTTTCAATAATAGTTTTATTGAAAATATTACTAAATCTGCTACAAATATTTGAAATAAGCATTATTTTTGCGTATTTAAATTAGGCATTCGGAACAGCAGTAATGTATTTATTCACTTTCATTCAGTTTTATTAAAAATACGAGTAATTTTACTACAGATATTTGAAATCGATGTTACGTATTTTGCCTTGACAATTAGTCAAAATATTTATAAATGTGTGTTTATAAAATCCTAAATCGTGTCCATTATTAATATTTAGATGTTAAAAATCAATTTGTGTTTTAATTATAACGTTTTTGCCAAACTTTCTAGTATTTGTTTATATTGTCTAATATGTAATTGTGAAATTAGGTCATTAGTTTATTACATTTAAGCGGACTAAGTAAAAAAATGTGTTGTGTTCTTATGTTTGTTATTTTGGCTTGTATTAAATTTTTAGTATTGTTCTTTTATGTTTTTGTATTGTAAACTGCCCCATTCATTTGCTTGTTAACAAAACGGAAATAAATAAATAAGCATATTTATCAGTATTTCTTTATTACACCAGCTTTTGTGCCCACCCTGTTAATTTTATAAATATTTTTTTTAATCCTTAAACCTAGATATACAACCTTAACTATTAATAAATATTTTTAGTTCAGGCTGTAAAACATTACATTACAATATGTCATTTATATATTTTAATGCAATGTTGAGGTTGTTTTAAAATGTATTCAAGAAATACATATTTTTGTATTATTAGTAAATTAAATTAAAGATATACATACAAAACTTACACAGATCAGAAACTAATAAAATACTATATCACTTTTACACTCATAAGGTAAGTTAATTAATTACATCGGCAAGTCATATTTTATGAGCAAGTAATCGGATTCCTTGCTATTCTTGAATGGCTTAAAAATCAACTATTAATATGTGTTTAAAATACATAAAAATCTCTACAGGGGTACAATTTTTAATTTTAACCACTCTACCTTTAGTACTTTTAGATGTTACATTATGTCCATCAAACCACATTCGCGCGCGACGGTACCTGTTGAACAAACTTCATCTTTTTATTCCCATACCGGCGCGCGTACTAAAAATCGAATAAATCAAAATATAACCGATCACAGGACAAAAGTTTATTCACAAATTAAACCAGTTTTTTTGTGATCAAAGGGACGCAGCATCCGCCATCTGGTGCTTGTATTGAAAGACAGATTCTAGTGTTTAAACCGGTTCTATCGTGACCCTGGTGCTCTATTTGGGTCATCAACGGATATCGTGTGTGTGTTTTCTATTCAGTTTGCTTTAGATTTTGGTAGCCGGTGTTAGTGTTATCGCAGACATATTCAAAATGGGTACGTACTTTTTCCGAGTTACTTTTTGAAATTTACGTGACATGGATCTGAAACTAGCAGCGGTATTACAGTACTATTTGAAGATTGCAGAGAACTGATACGTTACTAGTAAATATTTAGTAATACTAAGTACTAACTTAGTGTTAGTACTAAGTTAGATTGACTTCGTGATCTAATCTGCTGCGAACTGCTACATGCCAAAACTTGCGTCTAACAAATTTACCTGCGCTATCTTACAGTTAAAATTTAGTTAATATCTAGTTTTTTTTACCTAATTATTCCAACTGAATTAGTTTTGCTATAATCGGTTTATCTTTCTCGTTATCTAACTAATGGCGGATGGGAGAATGTACTGTAGCTGTGTTTGTTTCTCTTTCACTCAAAAAGTACTGGTCTTGGCTATTTTGTAATTTAGCTTAAAATAGATCCATCTAACCTATTTCTTACCTAAAGTATCAGTTTCATATTATAATGACTAGTCATTCGGTCTAGTTGTTCTATTTAGGAATAGCAACGTGTCTTAATCCAGAAAAACATAATTTAAATGACTGAGACATGTCAATCAAATACACTTTAGTGTCTTACATCAGGTAAAATAAGCCAATGGTGTTTCAACATGTAATTAACAATCTAAGGATACATATGTACACCAAAAAAAGTGTATGTATCAAAACATTGAGTACCAAAAAAACGTCCCGTCCAAATGGGACCGATAACGGCCGTACAGCAATTGGAGTATCGATTTTGAGATCCCCTTTCTGCCATTATTATTTTTTTTACATAACAAAGAAAATATAAAGGAGGAGTTTGCAAGGGCCACGCGCCCCTCGCGGGTATGTCGGTGTGCGTCGGCGTGTGTCGCGAATAGTGCTGCGTGCGTGTGTGCGTGCAACTTTGAGACGATCGACGGAGCTCGGCGAAATAGGGGGTGATTTGTTAGTGGAGCAAAGAGTCTTAGCCCTTAGACCTTGAAATGCTTAAATCAGTGTTTTTTTTTTTTATATAGTGAAATCTTCTTTAAATCTGTTTTGAGATGAGAAAAAAACATTGAACTCGCAACTCTGTTATCGTACCCGACACCTCTGTAAGTACATACATATACATTTGACGACCCGCGTGGCGAAGCGGTCACCACCACCGGTCTGACGCGCAGTGGGTTCCGGGTTCGATTCCCGGCCAGACAGACATCTAAATGAGAGGAGTTTAGATTTCTGTTCTGGGTCTGGGTGTTTGTGTATTTGTCTTTGTGTGCCTATGGCACCCGCGACACAGGAGAAAATCCTAGTGCGGGGCTATGAGTGTAGAAAGCGTGTTTTTATTTTATATTGTATATGTAGCTACATGTAGATACACATGCCTATGGGTATTTTTTGAAAAAAAAAACCATTGAACAAGCGACACTGTTGCCGTAACTGATACTTCTGTATATAAGTTTGTATAATTAAATATTTTCTGACGACTCAAAAATACAGTACATAAATGTTTAGGCTTTCAATTCTGTCGTAGGAACCCCCGGAGTGCAGTGTTTAGCTTTTTTTAAATATGTCTAAATAGCTGTTGCCTTCGGTTTTGTACGCGCAGACTATAATACAAAATAATACAAATATTTTTATCCCTTTGGGATATCTTAAAATAACTTATTAGTGGATTATAAATATTATACTTTGTATCCCAATATTGCCTTCGACGTTTTTGTCATCATAGTACAATAATGTCGCAAATGACAGACTAAAGTAGGACGCTTGATATATTTAAAATGACATTAAATGAAACAAAGAGCGACAGAGAAGAAATTGTTATATTTACAGTTAATTTATTGTCCAAGTATATCTGGCCAAACAAGCCGCCTGTGTACTCAAATGTAAAGTAAGATTGAAGCTATTGAAGCTAACTTTCATTCTCCACGACAAAAACCATATGGTAAAAAAAAATTAAATGGATGATTACAAGGAAAATAGACACAATGCTGAGTTTCGTCCCCGAACTTTTTAGTTGAAGTCATGTTCCGATCCGTAAGTGTAAGATATTTTAACTGACAATTTGTAAGTGTCCCCGTAGTCCTATATAAAATAAAGACATTTAATTTCGCTTCACTATATAGATACAGAGTTCGGACGTTCCCAGTGCCAAAGCACCACGACGTACAGACCGCTCTATAAGAAGCAGGGGGCCGAAGAAAGCATCTCTTAACGTCTCCCCTCACGCACACGACGCCGATCCGCTTAAAAAAATACTCCGACATACATATAAGCGCAGCTATCAATAGATTCATTAGACGCATTTCTTTGATACGGCCCATGCTTTTAGCGAACTTCACGACAAACTTAAATTTTCGCGCGATTGTAACATTTTGCGCAATTCTCGACTCTAAATACACATAAACGAGCCGTAACAAAACCCAAAAACGCAAATCTAAAGTGGTCGGGAAATAATTGCGTCTTTGCTTCGTGATTTTTTTCTTTACCCTTCCGGAAGGGAAAGTAACCCTTCGCGATTCGTTTGATGTGCGTCTTGTAAGATGAATAAGTAAGGGAGGGGGTTTATGAATTTTTGATCCCGGTCGTAATGATCTGGACAGGACAGCGACGGGCACTGTTATTTTTTGGTTTACAAGCTTCCCCGAGATACTTACACCATACCCAAATTTTTCATAGAACCGGTTAAGTATTTTTAAATAAATGTTGAATTTGAATCCTTTATGGTTTGACTCCGGAAGCTTCACCGCCACACCTATTTCTGCCTAATAACAGCAGTGTGTGCTATTATGTTTTGGTCTGAAGAGAGTGGAATGGGTTTACTTATCGGAGGCGTTCCAACTTAGTCCTCGGGAATAGTAACATATCTGTGGCCTCAGATAGTACTCTGATCTCATCTTGGATTGATTATGAGTCCTTACTATTGATTGGACAGCATGCTCGTTTGCTACTTCAATACATAATGTTTTCTTATAAGCCTAAGACAGCCATCAAAATTGATTAAGCCAATTCAAAGCACTTCTATTTATTGCCTGCTTTCATCCTCAATCGTTTCATGTAACAGTTAAATCTGTCCAGTTTAATCAAAATGGCGAATTCATTTTCTTTAATAGAAACACACCGGCTGAAATTATTGCCAAGAATGTTTTCCACCCTCCAACAAATAGATACATATGAAGCATAATAAGAAAGGGTGGATTAGTGATCGATTCCAATATTTGAATTTGATAAACGACCGCAGAATTTAGGGAGAGAACCGCTAATATCTAGCGAATAAATCAAAGTAATTCCTGTTCGGAACTATGAATATCTCGTATACGGTTACACATAAGTAACCTTTATTTTATCCGACTGCGTCAGTAGGAGGGGAATATTTTACGTATGTACTCGAATGTCCAATTCTTTGTCACGCTATAGCCCTAACGGCTTGACGGATTGTTAAACATGTGATGTGTCATATTACTGGAATACTTTCAATTTACAAAGTGATATAAAATGTATAAATAAAAAAATGGCGCCCGTAATTGCAAAAAGGGCAGATGGAACGATTTTTTTTAATATCGAGACATCGGGTATCAAATGAAAGCTACTAAATAAATATATGTATGTATTACTTGGTGTGCTACGTGTTTTCACCCGCTATTAAATACGAAAAAAACAAACAAACATAGCGTGATGTTATATCGCCTATAGCCTTCCTCAATAAA